>KK121309.1:271897-311428 GCA_000611955.2 Stegodyphus mimosarum
AACGCGGCTTTTAAAATGGACAATACTTTTCAGTGTTCAGCCTCCTCCGAACCAGTCTCTTTTATTCTAAATGAACAGTTAAAACACCAGTTTAAGGAATTAGCCATTATCAACAAATCCAATACGCGTAAACTGAAATTTCAGAAAAGGAAAGCCTAATTTTTCTTAACCTTTTAATACAAAAAAGTGAATAGAAAATAAAAATGTGTGAATAAAATGTTTATCATATTTGTCATTTCAAATGTAAAATATCACAAAGAATTCATTCAATTAAAATCCGTTTCTAATAATTAAAACTAAAGACTGAAGTTGCTGAGTTTCTCATTTATTATTTTATTATTTATTTGATTTTTTAAATTAAATAATCATTATCGTCCCCGCTTAAAAGAATCTTCAGGCAAAATTTGCAACAGAACTTTCGTTCGAATAACGTATTTAAATTTTGACTTACCGACAATGAAATTTTTCTTGAGGTTGAGAAAGACGAGGTGTGGAATTTTGAAAACTACTTTGGGAAACACGAGGAAGTCATTATGGGAGAGGTCCAACTTCTGCAGCTCTTTCAAATCCTTCAGTTCCTCTGGCAACGAGGTCAGGCGATTATGAGACAAGTTGAGCTCTGGAACAAATATTGCTTTTTTAAATTTCTGAAGTATAATACAAAAGTTAACAGCAGGTAAAATTACTTCGATAACTTTAAAAAATGTCAAGAGATTTTAAAAATGCATATTTAAATGCAGTTTAACATATCTAGTTATATATAATTCACATGTAGTTTCAAAAGTGCATTTGCATATTTTAGTTTGAAAAAATAGAGGGGAAATGTCCTATTGTTTCTGTCGATTACCAGTTCGATAATGGACAGTTCAACTCGAGAACTGTTCCATTATGTAACTGATCCAGTGATGTGTCTTACAGCGACACAAATTATTACGCATACTTGATATAAAATTATGTCCTTTTTACATATACATTGTATAAACCTTGTATAAAATATCATTTTTATAATGTTACGTTAATCCCTAAGCATTTACCTGTATTTTAGTAAATGTTTTAGTAATTATGTAACGATAAACAAATTTGAACATTATTTAGATCTCAAATTATATCTATACGGAGTCATTGTCTATGTTGGAAGATGATAAAATCATTAGTTTGCTTATCCTGATTCTGAAACCACCCATTAAATTTGTAATAAGTTCCTGTTGCACAGTCCTTTCTTTAAAGCCGTGAAGTAAATAAACATTTACGCAATATTCAGAAGATTCTATGAATCACAATACATAAAAATAGTAATTGCAAATGACCATGAAACCTTACCATCAGAAACAGAGACCGAGATGAAACTAAATGGTTAGCTACCTGCCTTATTAGGCAAAACTTATACTCCGATCAAAGCAGAAAATATGCAGAAATGTTTACCTTAATTCGAGAATACCACGTGCCACACATTAATGCTCATGAAATTTGAAGACACCTCTCGCATGCAGAAGAATTTCTATTTCAAGTAAATGCTATATAAAATACTATATTATTCAATCCTCTGTGAAAATAAGCAACATTTCACAGCTACGTTTCTCGGTAATAGTTTTAAAGGAAGTTTATAGTAAGAATTAATGGCTGAAAACATGCTTATATATTATAAAGAATTATTTCAAACTAAAATAGGATGAATAGAAGATGAAAGGCTGAGAATCATATATTCATATGTAGATTCATTACGTATTACTCCTCGAGATAATCGCCTTTTCGACTAAATCTGCAAAAGCATGTCTCAACTACTCTAGATTTCGGATGGAATGAATAAAATTAACATAAGATCATTATGTTATGGATTAAAATATAATCAAGAAATGTTCAGATGACAGCAAGACCAGCTTTTGAATTTTTTGAGTTTATTAGAAATTCCTGTATCAAGATGCACAATTCTATAAAGATGAACAATCAGACAAAACAATTAAGGATTAAGTAGTTTTTTTAGGCAGCTCATATGTATTAATTATTAAATTCCTGAATATTGATAAATTCCAGGTCATAATAAGTTGATACTGTTATAAGTTGATACTGTTATAGCTGTCATATTACTTAATATTTTTAAATATCTGGTATTAAAGATTTGTCTTTCAATATTTAAAATTCGTTTCACGTTAAGAATGATATTACTATTTTCCTTTATGTTTCGGGGACGCCGAATGTAATAAAATACTGTTTGGTTAGGTCTAAATCATCCTATAGCATAAGCACGGCTTGCAATGCTTATTTTAAGTTCAATTGGAAAATTTTTAAAAATTGGAAATCAAAATCTAATCTTAGTCTGAATGGGACAGAATGCAAATAAGTCTCTAAAAAGTACTTTAAAAAGAACTAAATGAATTCGTAATTCTCACCTGTAATCCTTTCAAATTTGATGGGCAGTTGAGGAGGGATCTTTCTGAACACATTGGATGATAAGTCACATGTCTGCAACACTGTATTCCGCATCAAGTGGTATACGGCTTCAGGGAATGACATCAACTGGCATTCTGAGAGGTCTAAATTAAAAGAAGAAAACAGTCATATTGATCACGCCAACTCAATTTTCGATTTTAAAAGCAGCCATTATCCTCATAATAATAAAAAAGAGAAACTTTGTTTTCACGATTTTAATACTTCCTCGTGCTAACGATACTATGTTATTAGCTAGGTGTTAAACTTTATAATTAAGAATTATTGATTAAAATTTCCACTGTTATTCTTAAATTTATTACTAAGTATTCTAAAGCGATCGTCGAAAATATATTTTATAGCTAAAGAGCATACAATAGATTGTTGATGTTTGCGCATGATATTTTGTCAAAAACTCATGTCAGCGTTTCATCTAAGTATAAATATTACATGTGATTTGAGTAGTAATTTTATCTCTGAAAAAAAATTGAAATTTTTTGAATAAATTATTAAATTTTGAGTTTGAAGATGCATATTTACACTCCAGACTTTTGAGGGCAGGAAAATATTTTCTTACATGAAAATGTTCATATTTAAACTAAGAGATTTCTGCTTACTAACAATTTTTGGTTTACTTATTGCCCCGTGGACGGCAAAATTGTCTCTAAGCAGCTTTGTTTAGCGCCAGTTATAGATTTAGAATGACGTAATACTTCTGCAACATCTGCGCTTTTTCGATACACCACGTTTCGTATTCATCAACATAGATTTAAATTAACTGTTATTGCTGACTTTTCTCTCCTTCCACTTTGAGCGATCCAGCCAATGTTGCGCCAATCCTTCTTGCGGAATTCTGAAGGAACTGGCATATCTTTAATAAACAATCAGCATTCGACCAGTTTTGCTTGTGCGCTTCGTAAAAAGACATTCGTCGATTTCTACTATTTTGTCAGGCCTCCGATTTTACTAAAAGCTCTGAGTATAAATTTTCAAAAGTTAATCTATTAATGTTTCGTCCGCCTTCTTCAACTGATCACACTGTGCTCATTAATACACACGTGTTTGGTATAGTTCGACCGCCTCATCCGCGACCATGAACGCATGCGCGCATGCGGACCGAATTATTCTGAAAATACGGTGGAAGAAGGGAGACTTTTCCTTCCAGCATATCTCCTTCCGGAGAAGAGAAAACTTTCACGTGATCTTTCACTTCGCAGCAAGTAATAACTTCCCTTCTGGACGAGTCAATGTGTTTTGGCAGAAAGCCAGCCAGGGTTGCGTTTGAGACGGTCGAACTATAGTAGACTTACACAATTTTGAAAATAATTCATTTCTTCCTGTTCTGTAGAAATCAGGTCCCAAATTTTAATCATGTTTTCAAAAATGCAAGAAAAAATATAAGAGTTACAGCTAATACATATCCTAGTTCAGACAATCATGAGAAGGCTTACCGAGAACCAATCGGGTTTACATCATACGAAAGCGCAGATGTCATGAGTGTGTTTAATTTGCTGATATTCATGGAAATTCAAGAAAATCCCTTTGCATTCATAGAAATAGTCATTGACTTTCGAGCTTGGATATAATTACTGCTCTGCGTGTATGATACATTGAAGCAAAAGCGAAATTACTAAACAAAATCAGTGACCCTTTAATAAAATTTGGCGACTCCAAGTTTGAACATTATTGTAAGGAATCTTAACCTCAGTTTTTAGGAACCGAGTAGCACATTTTGCTTTTACATTTAGCAAAGCATATTCAAAGCTAATAGACAGAGTTATCGGGAATAAAAATGAATGGGAAAAGAATTTGATTTATTGATTTCAGCTAGAGAATAAGATTTTGCAGTAAAACTAAAAATATGTCAAAAGTAAAAACTAATTCCAGGTTTTTTTAATTTACAAAATTTATTTAAACCAGCACTCGAATCTCGCTTATATAGCAACTTATTAAATAATATAATAATATTAGTATGTCTTTATGTATGCATTTAATATGCTGTGTTTATCATTAAGCTGTTTCTTCAGAAATAATATACACTGCATATTTTCTCTCCCCCCCCCGGATTTTCAAGTGCTAAAGTTAGCAGGAATATGCGAGATATGTAGCAGAAATATGCGAGTAAATACAGTAATATAAAAATTAAATATTTAAACATATTTTTAAAATAAACCAATATGTTTTATGACATCCCGTGCGACGTAAACTGCGGGGAAAAAAAGGGGGACAGTTTTATACCTCCCGTTCTATTGGGCCGATTGACGAAATTCAAATTGAATTTTCCATGTCTCAAAAGCGCGACTTAGGATATATATTAGATTTATATATAGCTTTGTTCTAATATAAGTGTTTTGACACAAAATGGGACTTTCTCTGAAATACCATTTTTTTTTCATATTTAGATTCTACGACTCAAATTATGCTAAATATTAAATTTTGTAAAATTAGGTGCGAAATTTACGGAGAAATTTCGCTTTTTTTTCAGTTTGAATCAAGAATTCACTTAGCGAATTTCTTAATATATGGCAACCTATTTTCCTTTCCCTTCCATTGTACAGGAGCAGAAAAAAAAAGTCACACCGTTCCTAGCTTTTTACATTGTGGACAAGCGGAAAAAAGTCGCATCGTTTCCTACTTTCAAATAATTTTAACAAAGTGCGTAAACTACATTTTCGTTATTATCGCTTTAAAAAAATATGCCAAATTTCAAAACGCGCCAATATATAAATTCACGTATATCTTCGGAAATTTTGAATAAAAAGTTCTAATTTTTTGCAGGTATGCTTAGAAATACACCTACTTTAAGATGATTGTAAAACTTTTATAGGTTATAATTCAAAATTTGTTTCGAAAAATTTATAAAAATTATTTTAAAATACAAATTTAAAAAATAAATTTAAAAATTGGTGAATTTATTTGGAATGAATCTAAATTTGGAACTATATAAGAAGGAATTAAATAAGTGTCATAAAAAAGAGGTATTAATAAATATGTATCAAATTCAATTAACGTTGAGGTGCTAAGGCGAACACTTGGTGAACTTCTTAATTTATGGCAACCTATTTTTCTTCCATTTTTTTAATTGTCCACGAGCGGAAAAAAGTCATCGTTCATACTTTCAAATAATTGTAAGAGTGCATAAACCACTTTGGCGTTATTATCGCTTTTAACGAATATGCCAAATTTCAAAACACGCCAGGGGGTAAATTCACGTATATCTCAGGAAATTTTGAATAAAAGACTAATTTTTTGCAAATGTGCCTAGAAATACATCTACTTTAACATGTTAAAAATTTTAAAGGTTATAATACAAAAAGTGTTTCGAAAAATTTATAAAAATTACTTGATACAAATTTCAAAAGAAAAAAAATTCATAGAATTCTACGAATTATATTTGGAATGAACCTTAATTTCGAAATGTGAAAGGAAGAATCAAATAAGTTTAATAAAAAAAGATAATAATAAATACATACCAAATTGAATTATCATTGAGAAGATAAAATTTTGAAAGCTAATGTTTTAAAAACTACTCGTGCGATTTTTACAAAACTTGGGAGTTTAGCATGAGTCGTAGAATCGAGATATGAAAAAAAAATTGACATGCCCTTTCATAGAAAGTCTGATTTTGAGTCAAAATACCTATATTTGAACAAAGCTATATATAAATCTAATACACATCCTAAGTCGCGCTTTCGAGACATGAGAAACGCAATTTGAATTTCGTCAATCGGCCCAGTAGAACGGGAGATACAGAACTGTCCCTTTTTTTTCGCAGCGTACATGCAAGCTATTAGTTTAACTCAATTTTAAGTCCTGGTTTTAGTGCTACGACAACAGAAGAGATAACTTGCATATATATCATGGGTGAAAAAGCAAGCACTTTCTAAAATTTCTTGCGAAGTCAGCTGTGTCGTGTCTCTACCGCAACACCATCGTCACACCGCAAATAATACGTCAACATGCGTCGTTGCTTAAAAAAATATTTTGCTTTGCTATTTCATAACCTTTGCCATTCCTTATGCCTCTTGCAGGCCAAGGAAGACACGCAGTTGGGTCTCAGCCAATGTAGAGTTGATGAAAAAGTCAGTATGAGGTCTAACCAGAAGCCGAGAGGTGTCAAGAGTTTTGGAAAGGGACCGAAACCGAGCTATTGCCAAAATATTATGCGTTTCCTTGAAATGGAGGAAAAAAATTACTGTGTACGGTATTTTTAAAGCGTACAAAACCTTGCCAAACAAATTCAGGCAACTGTTTTAAATTCCAAAAAATAATTTCAGTATTTTTTTAATTGCAGTTTATGAACGACAACCGTAATTTTTGCGTATCATAATATTGAAGATGATACCCCAGAACATATATCATCCATTTTTATGAAAGACAGAAGTACTTTTAGTATAAGTCCAAGCTAAGCTTCTTTACCTAAATCCAAGCAAGATAGCTTTGTTCTTCCTGTTAATTCTCTCTACATGGTTAATTCTCTCTACATGGTTAATTCTCTCTACATGGTTATTAAAAAGTGAAACTACGATCTAAACAAAATAATTTTGACTATAGGTACAATTTCTAAAATTAATTAACATGATTTTTAGCTTGTTAAACATTTCCATAACAATTTTGTGAGAATATAGGCACTATTTATAGTTTAAAATTAGAAATAATAGTTTTATAGAAGCCAGTTCGGATAATGAGCATTTTATAAAGCACTCCTATATTAAGCTACTAAAATCGAAAACAAATTAAGGCTTATTTTGTTCATCTTCAAAGTCGCCATTTTTCTTTTTTATCGTTAGTATTGTGTTATTTGCAAATCAATCTGAAGTTGAAACTTCCGATAGCTGTAATTATTTTTATAGAATCAGAATTATATTAAACCTCTATTTTCGATGATCATTAAGACCTGCACTCAGGTAATATACCAAATAAATGAGTATGTCTAATAACGTTAAACTAATTTGGATAAATCTTTCCGTTAACAAGTACTTTAAAATAGAAGTTTTTAGATGTTCATAAACTTCGAAATGTGTTCTGCGTAAGAAGTCTAAAAGATTTTAACCTTGTTCCCAAGATAATTTTGGTCGAAAGTGTGAAATGTAAGTCTAGCATAAAAACGTTATTTTTGAGTTTGTTCTCTTTAACGCGAATTTCTGAATTTTACATTTTATACGCCTCAATGTAAAAACAAATAATAGCATAGCCAGCATTCAGCTTTTGTTATGCTTCTTACAAAACGTTGAAATTAATGTATTTAATCTTAGAACCGAATTTGACCGCTATGTTACAACATCTTAGCATGAATTTCTAGATTTCCTATTTTTGTCCCTTTTCTCAGGGCAAAGATAAAATGAGTATGTAACTAACAATCTCCTTCGAGATTCTATTTCTGGCAAAATAAGTTAGCAGAAATGGAGTTTCCAGGTTTTATCCATATGTTCAACAAAACTTTTTACCAACCCTCTTAAAGAAACAGGTTTCGGGCAGATAGATTTTATGTTAAAACACAAGAAAGTAACTTCCAGCAGTTGTTGGTAGGTTGAGATCAAGAAAAATGTTGGTCTTGTTAACTTGTTGAAAACATTATTAAATTTGAACATAAATACTTTAAGTTTTCATTATAACAAATTAAGGTTCATTTAATTATTAACAAATTAAGTTTAAAAAAATAATATTTCTGTAGCAGAAGTTTCAAATTTCTTGCTTTATGCAGGAGAGACGTTTAAATGAAAGAAAAAAAAGGTTTCTTCATCAGAGGTCGTTCGTTTTCCTCCTAACTGATCTTCTGTCCAGTCGCACAGAATCAACATGGTTGGAAGATGAAAATATCTATTTTTTGAGATAGGCCTGTTTGTACCAGATACGACAAATTTGCCCAATGTCGTTCCAGTCTGAGTCAGAAATACCTCGAAGAATGGTATCAGAGGATGCTCAGGAGAATTTTTTCGTTGCGTTTCTTGTCTTCTCGTGGCTTAGAAAAATCCAGTCAAAGCCTTATCCAAGACAAGAATTCATGTCTATTGATGGGATAGTCTACTTGTGTTGGCCAGCATACCTAGATGCGCAACAGATTCCCACACGAACTAATAATACATCTCAATATGTTAACATTATCTCGCAGGAGAAAAACGTTGTTACTGGTTGCTGCAAAGGCACCTACCTACACATATGCAGATACTGATATCTTAAATGTAATCAATTTTATTAACAAACCCATATGGAAAAAACTAACGCTTAAGAAAAACCATTTTAACACGGTAGTGAAATCTGTTTCAGTCATAAAAAATTAAAGTGATATCAGCAAAAACCTTGAGAATATATAAATAATAAATAAAATTAATTTTCTATTACATATCCGAAAATAAGTAAGCAATGTAGTCCAAAATACCGTTTCGTGAAAATTTAATGCGTTTTAATTCTGAATCTTGACTGACCCTTTTGAGAAAGTAAATATTAATTTCTCGATTTTTCAGAAAGCTTTCAGAATGCGAGCTACTAAAAGGCTTTAAAAAGCACTTAATTCTCAGAAGTTTGAGATCCCCCCAAAAATGTCCGAGTGCGTAGTTCATGTGCATGGGTCGTTCAACTGCGCATTTCCGCTTCTCTTTGGCTCGTCCCCATGCAACGATTGAAACGACGCAGTTTTTATGAAAAAAAAGTATTTTTCCAGAACCTTTGCCGCAGTTTGTAGAATGGGGCAAAGAACACCGCAGTGGTTACGTAACTGAGAAACAAAAGTCGCCCAGCAGAAGACGTCACATCTCTTTCTTGGCATGGAGCCCTCAGAAAGTCAACAAGACATCAGTTGAAAGAGACAGGTTAAGAGACAGACGAGAACGTTGAAAGGGACAACGATAAGTAATTGGATTTCGAATAGGCTGGGCATTATTACATCTTGATAAATGTCTACAACCATTTTTATACTGAAGTCGACAGACTATACCAGTGGTTCTCAAAAAGAACTTGGGGGGGAGGGGTTTTCAAGTTTCAGGAGAGAATGCAATCTGCCTTTTATTTACCTGTTAAGTATTTAGTTTTTGTTTATGAATATGAAAAACTACTTTTATTCAAGTTCTGGTATTTATCAACATTTTCTACTTTTTCTCGTTTAATTTATAAAACGCATTAAAAAATAAAACTTACAGAAATGTATTTGTAATTTTCGAACTTTTGAAAAGGATCGTGAATCAAAAGCGGAAATGATTGTCTAGCAGTGGTGAAAGATGGGTATAGGGCAAAAACGTTTGAGAACCACTGCACTGTAAGATCTTTTTTGCAGGAGAATTTTATTATCTGGAAAGCAAAATCCTCTGCATAAAAATCGAATAACCCGGATTTGTATAAACGGGATCGATGTAATTATCATTAGGAGAAGTCACCCAAGAGCGCGTTTCTTGGAGACTGCTGCTGCTTGAAACGTTGAATGAAAGATCGAGAACTACTCAATAAATACTATTAAATAATTATTTGATGTCTAATTTTTAATGATAATTATTTCAATTAAGATTGATAATCTTTTTACCATTCTATGATAAGTATTAATTCTTGACGAAAATAAATGTAAGGAATAAGCGTTTTATGCTTAGCTGAGAATTAAAATTTTTCTTGATTGGGAAATCTCAATCTGATATTTGAGGAATTCCTTTATTTTGAGCCAAGAATTTAGTCATAAGATATAAGAAAGCTTTTTTGTGACAAGTTTTATGAAACAGTAATTTTTTTCCTTAAATTGTGTTTGTTTTAAGCAAGATTAAACTTTTTAAATTAAACTTTTTAAATTCATTTTATGATCAAGCTATTTATTTGTTTATTGCGAAATGAAAATCAAAAAGCAAATATTGAGTATGTGCAAAAGATCGTGTGTTTTCCAGTAAAGTACGTAATTCCGTTAGAATTCTATTATGTATAATTACTAGTTGCACTGAAAACAAAACATATCGACTGATTTTATTAATTTGATGATTTCGGGCTAGGTTATATGCTGGTCTTCACTTTATTATGTGAGAAAAATCAAAGTACTTTTATATGCAAGAGTCTTGAAAAATAAGGAAGTTATTTCAAAATCATTTTAGTTATTTTTTTCATACCGCGCTTTGTTTCATTTCATTCTTTCTCAGGGAGTGCTTATTAAATAAGCACAAAATATTCTGGTTACACTTTTCAGAATATTGCAATATTCTTCACTCGAAGGAAAATATTTAAAAAATGTTAAGAACGTATGTGTAAAACCCAATACTTATTGTTTCGTTTTAAATTTCCCACCTATAGTAATTTTAATCAGCCGCTATTATAACAGGAAAAAAATGAGAGCCACTATAAAATGGTTTACTCACTGGAGTTGAATGAGTCACTCACTTGAATAAATTGATTACATCTTTTTTTTTTTTTTTTTAAATTTTTGGGCCGTAGATACGCACTTTCCTGCGTACAGAACATTTAGTTGTGGCTCTTGTAAAATCTCATTGCGGCCGTTGACGGCAATTGAATTCTAACTTGCGGCTTTTGAATACATCTCAATTCCAACTTGTGGCTTTTGAAAACTTGAATTTTAACTTATGGCTTCTACTGATATGAAAATTAACAACTCTGCTTTATACATTATCAAATGCAGTCTCTGATGAATCTGTTGCAATGATAGACAATATTGTAGAAAACGCCCTTATATGCTTGTAACACAACAACGAAAGCTCGATTCACATACTATGTATTTCACATAGCAAAACCTCTTAAACGAACAAAATTGTCTTGTATCCCTATTTAAGCGATCGTAACTGCTTGTAAGTTTATTAATTTGATTTTCGAGATAAATAATTGAACGTAATTAGAAATAACATAATTAAATTTATGTATTTTACAATTATAAATCATTCTTTCTTTTGTAAAAAATCGCCGGATGGCCTTTAAACGGTTAGGCTAACATGCAAGTACCCTGAAATAAAAAACAAGAAACCCTAAACAAAGTTTAGTTTCTTTAATTATGACAAAGCACGCAAAGGCTGTCTAAAGGGAGGGAGGTCTTCGTGGAGGACTTCCTAAGGGAAACTGGCTCATTATACACGGGAAAACTGGCACATTACACATGGGGAAAACCATGACAATGCTCATACAGCCAGGCCGTTCACTAGGACTCGAACCCCGAACTGAAGTACCAGTATTCAGCGACTTTATCGTTCGGCTGCTGGTGGTCCTAAACAAGAATATATGCGATACGCACAAAAAAATTACACAAACACATATGCAACCCTGCCTGCTTCGCAGTGATATATCGAAAGTAACGAGATTACCACGGCTTTAGCCATTTAAATTTTTGAATCAGGTAGTGTAACGCCTTCAAAGTTTGTTCCTAAAACAGAAAAATGCTATTCGGACAGTTATCTTAACTCTCTAACCGAAATTCGGACAGTTATCTTAACTCTCTGACCGAGGTACAGTATTCATAAAATGGAAAATAATCATATTTTTTCTTCCTGTGAAACTGGTCGCCATTGAAATCCCAATTTTTGGAAACGAGATAACGTTTTCCGTGTATATCCATGATAAGAGGCAAACGCCTTATTCATGGGTCCTTTGTTTGAAGGTTTAAGTTATTTGATTATGGCAAAGCAACTCAAGAACTAAGATGAAGAAACTCAAGGGAAAGATGCCTTCATTGTAGGACTTTGAAACAAGATGGCTCATCCCACATGGGGAAAACCAAACACATGCAGCAATTTGCTGTGATTTGAACCCAGGTCGAACTACCAGTAGAGAGCCTTTTTAAACTTAAAATTCTAGTACCTGAAATTTTGATTTAAGGAATGCTTTTATTCCTGTGATGACATTCACGATATTCACTCTGATATGTGTTTGACAATAAAAAAAATAGGTGGTAGGGAAATGTTCATGAATTTTATGAGACTGGTGCAAGAAGTTCAAAATGGATCACTTCAGGAATGGTTTTTCCAAACAAAATACATATAATTTATTTTCACAGGAAATTTATACGTTTATTATTGTAAAAAATAGGAATTTGTAAGCATCACCCCTCTCAAGCACGCAGCCCACCAGCGGCCGAGCGGTAAAGTAGTTGAACACTAGCAGTTCGGCCCGGGGTTCGAATTCCGGTTAATGGGCTGGCTGCATGCTCTTTTCCGTAGTTTTCTCCATATGTAGCGTATATACGAGCCGGTTTTCCTTAGAAACTCGTCCGCAAAGGAATCCCTCCCCCTTAGGCAGAAGCACTTGACCATGTTCAAATAAACCAAAACCGCACACGCAGAAACGAGAACAGATAAAAAATACTTTTGGAGAGTAATAAGTTTGTTGCAACAACTTTTAGGTTCTTTGAAAACCAAAATAAATTTGTAAATCATTCTACTCACTTGGTCAATGAAGTAATGTTTTTATTAAGGATATGAAATTTCAGTAGTAGTGGAATATGAAATTGTTCCATTAGTAAGCAGAAGTACAAAGTTCACATGAATAACTACTAATAAAAGCATGCGAACCTTTATTCGATCTTAACTAATTTATATTTTTATAACATGATAAACCATGACATGCAAGTGCCATTTTTAATTTTTTTTATTTCTCCTAGGATAATACATATTTTCGTGTTATGTTCCAAATTACGGTTTCTCAGTTTTTGTTTTTATTTGCATGTCTTTGAATTTATATGATTTTTGCGTTAGAAATTTGCCTACAATTAAGTACACTGCGTTGAAAAAAAGGGGGGACAGTTCCATATCTCCCGTTGTATTGGGCCGATTGACAAAATTCCAACTGCGTTTTTCAAGCCTCGAAAGTTCGACTTAGGATATATATTAGATTTATATATAGCATTGTTCTAACATAGGTATTATGACACAAAATCAACTTTTTCTGAAATGATATAATTTTTTCCAATATTTCGATTCTACGACTCAAATTATACCTAGATATTAATTATTTTTATTTTTGGTGATAAATTTATGGAGAAATTTAAAAGTTTATCTTGGCCTTTCTTTTTAGTTTGCGCCAATACTAATTCACTTGGCGAACTTCTTAATTTATAGCAACCTATTTTCCTTTCCTCTTTTTCATTGTAAACGACCAGAAAAAAGTCATGGTTCATACTTTCAAATAATTTTGGCAAAGTGCGTAAACTACATTTGGCGTTATTATCCCTTGTAACAAACATGCCAAATTTCAAAACTCGCTAATATGTAAATTCACATATATCGTAGGAAATATTGAATAGAAAGCTGGTTTTTTTGCAGGTATTCTTAGAAATACATCTATTTTAAGATGATGGTGAAAGTTTTATAAGTTATAATTCTAAAGTTTTTCAAAAAATTTATGAAAATTATTTAACAAAACAAATTTTTAAAATAAATCATAAAAATGGGTGATTTTTTTGGGGGGAATGAGCGTAAATTTCGAAATGTGAAAGGAAAAATCAAATAAATTTAATAAAAAAAGATGTTAATAGATATATACAAGATTTAACTAACATGGAGGAGCTAAAATTTTGAGAGAATTTTTTAAAAACTACTCGTGCGATTTTACTAAACTTTGCATAATTTGAATCGTAGAATCGAAATATGGAAAAAAATTGGCATGTCATTTCAGAAAAAGTATAATTTTGTGTCAAAATACCTACAGTAGAAAAATGCTATATATAAATCTAATACATATCCTAAGTCGCGGTTCCGAGACACGAAAAACGCAAGTTGAATTTCGTGAATCGGCCCACTAGAAAGGGAGATACAGAACTGTCCTCTTTTTTTGCGAAGTGTACATCACGGAAGAGAAACCAATCAGAAAAAGCGGTCTGCATATTTGTTTGAAAACTTTCGTAGTGTCACAGAAGACTGATCGGCATGTAGAAGATTAATAATCAGTAAGGATTCAGACTTTGCACTAATTTATAAGAGGATAATCAGAAAATTAATTGACTTTTTAAGTTACCGCAATAACAAAAGCCATAGCGCTTTATTTCTAGAATGATAGAATTATCTTATGCTGAAATTTTATCCCTCATGGAGACATACAGCTAAAATATTTGTAAGAAATATAATTTTCGAAAGTTAGCGAATAGAATTTATTTTTCTTGCTCTAACGTTTCATCATTATATTATGACGCTTTGCGCATAAACTTTATGAGATGAAATATGAAAGTCTGCATATGAAATATGAAAGTCTTAATATGAAAGTCTTAATATGAAAGTCTTAATATGAAAGTCTTAATATGAAAGTCTTAATATGAAAGTCTTAATATGAAAGTCTTAATATGAAAGTCAGCCTTTTAATTCCTGCACAAAAGTCGCTGAACTGAATAGAGACATGAAAAGTCCGCAAAATCAAAACTCGTAAATTCGAGGGTTTTTTTCCTTGGTCTTATGGGATATCAGTAAGAATTAAAGATTGAAATTCCTATTATATTTTTAGTAGAAAGTCTTAATATGAAAGTCTTAATATGAAAGTCTTAATATGAAAGTCAGCCTTTTAATTCCTGCACAAAAGTCGCTGAACTGAATAGAGACATGAAAAGTCCGCAAAATCAAAACTCGTAAATTCGAGGGTTTTTTTCCTTGGTCTTATGGGATATCAGTAAGAATTAAAGATTGAAATTCCTATTATATTTTTAGTCTGCATATTTATGTATGCTCTAGATTTCATCAAATTCTATGATGTATCAAAAAACAATTTTCTTTGTTTGATAGAATAAGACAAGTAATATAATAACTTTAATAAACAACTATTTCGCCCGCAAAAGAATAAATAAAAGAGTCTAATCTTATGTATTCGGGGTTAAAATTATGTAGATACTAAGAAATTTAATTCATGAAAACGATTTTGAATTCGGAAATCTTTGTAAACTCTTGAAAACGCTTAAGAAATTTTGGAGCTTGGTAAACAAAACATGCAAACTTTTAAAAAATGCAACGAAACAAAAAAAGTCTGTCTTGAAAACTGCCTTCCAGTTTCTTTTTTTAAAGAACAAAAGGTGCGTTTGTTAAAAAATTCTCTCCATACAATTAATTCTATCGGTTGAAAAATTATGGCAAAGCGTGAGGGAGCTGTCTGTCTCACAAGGGGCCATTTCGAATTGTCGGGAACTTTTGTGTCCAGGTATATGGGGTAAGAGCTCGGAATTCATTTTACATGTGGAAAAAGCCATGAAATCTCCGTCTAGTCAACTCATTCGACAAGAACCGAGTATACATAGTAATAAGAACTTAGCTATATTAATTCAATTGGTTTACTGCTGCAATCGGCCCTCCGTTTAGAAATAAACCTCAGTGAAATTATCAATGCTCGGCTGTTTAGTCAATATGTACTTTCGAGATTAATACTTTTATTTTAGATCATGTAATTTTCAAAGTCTTCTATAAAAATTTAACCACTTAAAAATATTTAACATGTAATCAATTATAAGTACTATGCCTTTTTTGTGTAAGATAAAATAGAATTATTTTAGGTAAACACAGCTTAAAGCAAACTAGCGAGCTATGGCCAAAGCAATATTTATAAGTTCCATGTACTGAAAAAGGTGAATAAAATGAACTATTAATCTAATGTACTGTATACAAAGTTGCTAACAGCGACCAAAACAAAATTTATGAGTTCTATGTACACCTGAAAAGAAAGTGCAAAGAAGCATTTCAACATGAATGAAGTGCGTTCATTCTTTTCAAGCAATGTGTTTAGTGCAAAATTAGTGTTTTCAAAGCTTTTAATTAATATATCGGCTGATTAAAGCCGTACGAAGATGAGAATAATCGAAATGGCTTCCCACGAATTTTTGAAATTTGGAGCAATATATTTAATGTTTGAGAATGCTATTTTTTTTTCATATTTTTTATCAAAACTTACAATTTTTTATTAACAAACTACGATTTGAAAGCGAGCAGGGGCAACACTTTCTGAAGCAGATTTTTATCTTCAGGGTGCGAGACTGTTTCCACTTGGAAAATGAAGGCGAAAATTAGCGTTTTCAGAGTTTTTAATTAGTATCTCGGCTTATGAAGAGGAGAATCGGCGAAATGGCTTCCCATGAATTTTTAGAATCCGAGGGAACCTCTCTCAAAAATCAACTCCTTGCCGTTCCAGATAAGATAATACCACGAACAGATAGACGCGCATAGATTTTAATAATATATACTAGCGGGCTGTGGCCAGAGCAAAATTTACCTGCAAAAGCAAAATTTATGTGCACCTGAAAAGAAAATATAAAAACATTTAAATATGAAATGTTACAGCTTTATTTTTTCTTGATTAATAATTTTCGGCCGTACCAAATAGGATTATACAAGACACGGAGTGTCTGTAAAACTGCTACTCTGTGTGCTACTCTGTTAACATTGAATCCTTGATCATTACGAGGCAAAAAAAAATTACATTTCAATAAAAATTGAATAAAAATGACTTTCATGTAATGCGCATATACCGCTTAAAGAATCCTTGTGTTTAGGGCAACAATGACAAAATTTTCTTCAATTCATAGATAAGATCAGTTTTCGTAAATTGTTTACTGAAGCCATAAGGATTAAAATATTTACTAACTAGGATATTTTACGCTTTCTGAATGCAATATGAGAGAATGAATTCGATTAAAATTATATCACACTGAAATTACGATTCTCAAATATAAAAATGCCCACAATTATTGTTCGCAAAACTGTACAAAAACATCGCTTAAAAAGAGAATTAGCTTTATAGTATTTGATAAATATTTTATTTCACTAAAACAAAAATATAAGGTAACAATTTTTAAAACAAAACTGACCTAAAGTTATAACTTAAATATGAGGACCTTTAATTAGGAACTTAAAATTTTACGATCTTATCTATGTTTTTAAAGCTCTATCTTTGCAAACAGCATGTTAATCTGCTATTAAATAAATTCCAGTCACAAAGCGATATTAAAACATCTAAAAAAATACGCATAAGTTCCTCCCCCCCCCATTAACTTTTAACAATTTGATGAGCTTTTAATCTTACATGCCATTAATCTTTATAGCCAAGATCGCATTCATCATAAGCAATTCTTAAATGTAAACTCAAACCCCAGAAAATAACAGATCTGTATTATATTTAACATTCTTTTAAGATAACTTTCCATTCTTAAAAACTGATTATTACATCGGTTTGTATTAGCAACCGAAAACAGAAGAGCCTAAAAATACTTCAACATATTTAAGCTTTGATTAGTTTGATTTGATTAATTTTAAAATATTCTGAGTTTTCCATTAACATTTGTTACATTAAAGAAGGTAGCAGTTTTTACGGCACTGTAAGACAGCCAGTATGCTGAAAGTACTACTTGGAATACATTCAAAAGTTTACTTTGGAAGCATTCTAAGGTAATTTTCCTAAAGGCTATATACAAACATACATGATTCTTCAAAATTCAACTTGCATTTAAAATTCTCAAGTTAGTCATTAAAATAGAGTTAAATATCAACTTACTAAGATTTCTGTCCTCTTTGGCAGTATAACACCTGTGGACGACTTTCGTGACTGCCTTTCCTGCCATCGCAACTTGTATCATCTGAGAGGGAATAACTTCGCACATCATGGTGAAGCTCAAAAAAGCTTGGTTATTTCGGGCTTATGGGACCAGTCTGAAGGCTGGCTTTTTGCAGATGCACCTTCTTTCGAGCTATAAATACAGCTCAAAAGCCCGTCACGAGGACCACGTGCTCATCACCTTGCCAAATCCCAGGATGCCACGCAGTTCGGAACATAAAGATGACAACAAAACAATCACCCTCCAAAAAATGGCGCAACTGGATGCACGCTGACTCCTTCCGAGAGGGTTAAAGTACTTCCTCCAATTGCAGTTCCCCCAGGAATAGCTGTTTAAAAAAACTGGAGATACAGATGAGGGATTTGTTTTTCTTTCTCTCAAAATTTCTTTTCGCGAAATGAAACAAAACAAGAAAGGATACACAACCCAAGATTTGTATCTTACCTGTAGAGATCAGTAACCTTCACAACTTATGCAGACTGCAAAAGCCAAGCACTCTTTCTCAAAAGTTCATTGCGATTTGCATTCCTGGAAGGGATGATTGTAGTAACATTTACAAAATCTGAATCTATGGCTGAAAACAAATGCAAAAAATTAAAGTATCAAACAAAGCAGGCGACAAATGAGACGCAATCTTTTTCAAGGAACAATTAATGATTAGCTGTATTTCAAGATTTAAAATCCATGATAATTTAAAAGGAAAATTTCTCAATGCTTTTAAAAGTATTTCATCATTAAATAATTTGCAACACTTACATAATTAATCTGATTGGTAATTTAACTAAAACATTTCCCAAAGGTTATCATAATTCAATAGTGATTAAAAGTCGTGTATAGAATCCTAGCTATAAAAGAAAATTTGAAACGGAAATTGAAGAAATTCAGAAACG
Organism: Stegodyphus mimosarum; assembly: GCA_000611955.2. NCBI lineage: Eukaryota > Metazoa > Arthropoda > Arachnida > Araneae > Eresidae > Stegodyphus > Stegodyphus mimosarum. The sequence continues at coordinate 290,696 of KK121309.1, forward strand.
GAACAAATTACACTAACATATACTTACTTTGCAATTTGCTTCATGCCTGGCTTCTCACATTTCAATATACATGCACATTCGTTTAAAAACGATTTTTTTTATTCAACCAAAATTTATAGCATTATTGACGGACTTCCCAGAAATATTAAAGAATGCATTATTTAGTTGGAGATCAAATACCGATAATGTTAGATTTTTGACGTGAAGAGATTCGACACTCGTTAGTCTTCATTCGTAATTAATATTCGTCTCAATTCTTTTGAGCTGTATTTATATAAAAGGCTTGGTCTAAATCATCTATTAAATGTAAGCCCTTTTTTTCGTGTTTAAGAACCTCTTAGAACAGATTTGAACCGATTTTGGTATTTCAGAACCACTTCAATCTGTTGTTGCCACGACATATCACTTGTCTGACAGCAACATCAGAACAAGTCGACGAAATTCATCGTAGCAAAGAGTGCTAGATTGAGGCTATCATTGGCAAGAGCCTTGAGCATAATACGATGACAGTATGACTTTGCTCAGTTCCACCCTCAATTTTGATGGAGAGCACCCCGAAGCGACAACGGGTCCACGGGGCTCCCATCCCTTTCCCCGCCACCAACTTCTAGAGAGGACTTTTGGTTCGCCGCGTATTTAGAGTGTCCCCATTCCGCATAGACACCATACATTTACAAAACTCCCTGTCTTTTCCGGGATTTGAACACGGAACTTTACTGCAGTTCACCTTCGCTAACCCCTATCTCTTTTAAGGCGGGCCGAGCCCACTTAGATCTCCTAAGATTTTTATACCTAGTTTAGTCTTTCACTCTTAATTTAGTATTTCATCTATTACATTAAAGCCTTAGTGTTTCAAGAACCGCTTAAAGAAGAATATACATACGAGGATTTTGCCTTAATAAAATACGCCTTTCAGGAAGAATTACAGAAGAATAGGTTATATTAAGTACTCTGTCTTGATTTGGTTTATTTGATTATGGCAAAGCATGTGAGAGCTATTTCCCTGAGGGGGAGGATGCCTCCGAGGAAGACTTTAAGGAAACTTTATTCGTTTACACCTTAAATAAATTTTAAAGTATGATTTAGACAGAAAGCCTGTGTATACTACTACGCAAGAGAAAATATTATATACACTGCCAACGAGTTCAAATCCGATGATTAATTAAAATAAACTGAATAATAAGAAAGATATGCAACCAACACCTTTCAGTATTTAAGAATCGACGAACTATCGGTGTTCGGTGGTACTTGGTTCCCATCTCTATAAGGAAGGGACTCCAAATATGTAAAGAAAATGATGAAGAATGGAAATTGATAGATTTAATTACTACAATTAAAATTTTAATGACTGAGATTAGTTCTAAATTGAACAATTTACCATTAAATTGTTCAACTGCAAAAGCTTTCACCGGTTCAGTTGCAAAAACATCCGGTTTTGTTGAAAGACTTGTATTCACATTATACTCTTGTATTCGCTTACAATCTTGCATTCACATTACACTACATGGTGAGAATAAAAAATTCCATCGAACTAATCAATACAGTTGCCCGGATCACAACGCTCCAGTTAACTACCAGAAATAAATGTCGGTTTGACTGACTAATAAAATAATAAATAAATAAATTTCTAGATACTTATTTATTATTCCGTCAACCTTTGACGGAAATTTCAGCAACGATCGCTACTCATTTATGCGGTATTCTAAACGAAACGAGTCATCCATAATTGGTGCTAAATCGCGCTACTTGGCCAGTCACAGGATAATATGTAGGTACAAATTCCTATTTTGTAACATTAACAACGAACTTTTATTCAGAGTATAGTTATGTAGCAGTTAGAAGCATTAGTATATCCTAGATCGGCAGATATATTTAAAGAATCAACTTAAGAATTTTTAACAAAGTCATTACGAGGGTTATTTCGAAGCTTTTCAGAAATTCAAAAGTCTCCATTTAAGATAGTAATTAGGAATGAATTGTACTGTTTAAAATGCATCACAAGTCGGCATCGAATAAACAGTAAGAAATCTGAAATAAGATAATGGCCCTATTTCGCTATTCTGAGTAACTTCCATTCAGCTCTGAGCTTAATGTAAAAATGTAAGCTGCTTGACATGATTAAGTATTCAGTTAAACATACTGCAGTACATGCGTGTAAAATAATGCTTTAGTAAATAATTAGAATAATAAAGAAGTATTATACAGTCACCGATTTCGTTGTGTTGTTAGAAGAAATCTGTTCTTAAAGATTTTATTTGCTCTTATGAATTTAACTGTAAAAGTTTCTCCTTGAACGTTAACATTTAAATACAAGTAGTTACCTTAAATTTAGATTGAAGAGTAATATAGAAGTATTTTCTTGAAGTTCTTTGCTAAAAATGCAGAGCTTTCACAAAAGTATTTGAGAACAAGCTAAGGAGGAAATTTTGTTTAAATGATAAAACATTACGCACATATAATTGTACATCATTTTTATGCTAGTACACAGCTAACCTCAAGCCCATTTACTGCAACTGCAGAATAATTTTTTCTTCTTCGGAATTATTAGTGAAGAATAAGTTATGTACGTTCTCTGTGAAATATACAGTATTTCGAAAAAATATCTTTTAAAGCAAGTACAACAATAATATTTAACAATTATAAATAAAACAAGTCATATGAGTAACGTAATATGTCAACATTTCACAACTGAATATTTCATGTTTAACTTGTCAAAAAAAAAAAAAACGAGTCGAGAAATGTGTACATTACCTTTAAATTATAGAAAACAATCCTTGTAAAAGAAAGGCGTATACGCCGTTTAAAATCCACCACACGCGAAGTCTTCGTACATAAAATTTGAAACCTGTATTTCACGTAATCTTTCAAGTGCTGCCAATTATTAGATATAAACTCTGGCTTAAGCTTTACCTAAACTTGTAAATCTAAAATAAAATAAAATAATGTGAAAATTTATAAGTGAACGTGCTGTTACTGTTATGTTTGCAATCACAATTTTCTGAAATTAGTTTAATGCTATACAATTTGAGAGGTACGTTTTCATAGGTAATCTGCTGAATATTTTAGACACAAAATCACAATTTTCTGAATTAAAAACTATAAGTTCAAACCTAAAGTTATTAGCTGTACATTTTTATCAAGATTGTACTATTAATTCCCTACTTTTTGTATCCTGCGAGTTGAAATTACTCAGAAAGATAAATATTTCAAATAATTCTTTTCTATTCTCACAGAGAATTGTTCTCAAATAAAATATTACTTTAAATTAAGAGAAGCTCTCAAAAATTAAATAAATTTAATATTCTGACTTTCAGAGATTTATAGTGTTAGAAAAATATGGCCGAAAAGCATGACAGCTTGAAAATTAAGAAAAGTTCAACCTTGACATGCATTTATAAGTCAGTTCTTCGCGTTTCGAGAGAAATGGAGATAAGTCTCTTTATGTCAAGGAGCAAATATATGCTCCCCTTCTTTGCAGGAAGTACATCTTCAGAAAGAAAGAAATAGTTTGAACGTCAAATTTATTTTAAAATTCATATTCAATAAATAAAATGCTAATTCAAGGTTAAATTTTACCTAATTTTAAAACACCCGAATGTTTCCATGAACATATCACCAATGCTACTTGATTAAAAGCAGCTGTGTTTGAGATACGTTTATAAAAGTTAAGTCTATCTTCGTCTCTATATTATGATTAACCCTTAGAAAACCGAAGCCTTCGTTAACCTGTATCCTTAAAATACCGAAACGCCCATTCCCGTCCATTACCTGTCCCATTACCCGTTCCTCCCCTTTCTAACCCTTAACGCACAAAGAGGTGTGAAGATTTCACATGACATCCTTTCTTCTTCCTAACAAAGAAACTTCCATTAGCCTTTTAGTATAAGCTCTCTGCAATAAACTGATACAATTCATTTGAGAAAACTGCACCTGTTACTGCATACCTTAGGCGGAGGGAAGAAAAAAATATCCCAATCTCGGCTGCTTCGGGTGGTTTGAATAAAAGGCTGTTTCGGGCGTTTTAGCCTTCAAAGCGCTAATGTTTTGTGTTAAGAAAGATCACAATAGAAGAAGGAAGATCAAAGAAGAAGATCAAAGTAATACGTTTTTAGAAGTGAAAATTCTTACTGCTGAACGGTAAAAATTTAACTTAAATGGCTCTGAATTCCAATCATAAACACCTGGTTAATTAAAAGTTTTATTTTTCGGTAATAATAGTTAAGTAATAATAGTAATATCTACCTCAGTAAAAATAATTTCGTGTCGAATAGAAATAATGATTGCTTTTGCAACTGATTAAAACCTGTTATATTAAAATATTGCCTATTTAGATGTTTTTAACGTAATAACTAATTTATTTTCCATAAATGTATTTATAGAAAATAGATTTTCTTTTTATAAACACATAGCGTTTATTAAGCATAAGGTTTGCATAATTTATCTTAGTCCTATAAGCAATCCTTTAAAGACATTTATATAAAGCTGAATGCAATATGCACTGCTAAAATAAGATAAGACATTATTAACTTTTACTATAAAACTGTGTGGCAACTAAACTTGCGTTGAATAGAACTTCGTTCTTGTGACAGCCGTGTGGAATGGCTCGCTATGTTGTAATAATTTTCGACTAAAACGCATGAAACTGTGTTAAGTAAGCAACAGATGGTATAAGGGCTCTTATATGTATACTCATCCAACAGACTGTATTTCGCAATATACGATATAAACTCAAAATTGAACTAGGTATATTTCTAGATCTTCGAAGTTGTTTTTATAAGTTTTTATTTTGTTCAGTCTTTGTGTTTTATTGTGAGTGGAATTTTGTCATCCATCTTTAAACTGCTTCTTGATAAGCTATCGAGCTCAAATTTTGTATACCCACTGTTTGTCGATGACAATACAAAAATTGATTTAGAATTTATTTTTATTTATTGCTTAAACAATTTTTCGCACGTCTCTTTGTCTAAAGAACAAACTAAACACATCAGAATTTTACTGTTTGCATCATTGAATAGGCCGGCCATAAAATCTTTTCTATTAAACCAGTATGAAAATTGTAACTTCTGAATTTTTAGATAATTTTTGAAAATCGCTTTATATTTTAGACTATTTGAAGTTTATAATCTTAAAATTTCAACGTCTAAAAATGTATCGGATATAAAGTTTTGAATTTTTCATAGAATGAAAACAAACTTATCTTCCACTTTGAAAACAAGATTAATTAAAAAATATTAATTGAGCGATTTTCTGTATTTAAAAATAATATGTTGCAGTCTGAAGCAGGTGGGAGAAAAAAAACTTTCCTCGCGGAAAAATTTCTTTTAAGTCTGCTTGCTATCTTGATGCATTTAATGACGAATTGGCGATTTTGTTATTATTATTATTATTTTCATTTTAGCTTTAAATAAAACACTCATTGTAACATTGTTATTTCATCCAGTTTCCGAATCTGAATATTTAAAACGATTTTTTCATTCTCTAAATGGCTAGTTCATCATTGATAACGTGTAATTGAGACTAAAAATAAATAAATAAATAAATAAAAAATAAAATGCAGCTAAAATATTAGTTCTTATATAATAAGATTTTATTTAAAACGGCCATGATAATTAATGCACTAAAAGCAGCAAAATTATTTATTACACAGTTTACAGGGAATAACAGATTAAATAATTCTATTTACAGAATTCGTCTACAGTTTTATATCGAGAATGATAAAAGCGCGGGGCGCCTAAATAATAAAATATATTAATTTAGTTTCTTTTTCAAATTTTTAAAAATTGTCTGTTAATTTAGTTGAATTAATCAAATGTATGAACCATTATCTTTTCTTAATTTATCATGAACGCACCTCGATTTTATTATTCACGATATGAAGCCTGTAAATAGAATTTTTAGTCCAAAGGGATTTAGTCCCGAAGGACTATTACTTTCGTTTTGCGATTTTGCGTCGATTCACTCTGAATGCCCGTTTCACTTTTCAAATTGTTGCCACTAAATGTTATCGCTCTGCATTAAATTTTAAAAAATGAAAAATCTGCATAAATGTATGCATGTTTCTCGCATTGTGATAAAACCTAGAGCCATCGAATTTTGAATGACGTAATCCTACTGCGAATATGGGCATCTGGAAGCCCTAATTTTGAATTTGAAATTTGCTTTATTATCGATTTTATGTTTTGTAACATTTCAACGAATTTCTGATTAACAAACTAAATGATTTCAAAGCGAGCAATGGCAACACTGTACGGAAAAAAAAAACATTTTTATCTCCAGCGCACGAGACTTACGGAAATTCTAAAGATATGTTCATTTTAAAATGATTTTGCGATATTGATTTTGAACTGAATTTTATGGTTTGAGTACGTAGTACATGATATTTAATAAAAAAGAAGGTAGCACACGAAACGTTAAAAAAACGCGCCTTTGGACGTAATTTAAAATCTGAAATCTTTCAGATTTTTTTTTTAAATATTATTCTTATTATATTATATAACTTATTTACCTTCTTTAAGTGCATTAATTCTCATATCCATTTTAAATAAAAGCTTATTGCATAAAAACCTTTATAAATTGTATTTTATTAAGACTTTATTGTCTGTATTATAAACTGAGAAGCTGCATTTATGGACCAACTATGAAAATATTAAGGTAATCTGAACGTGATTTAAAGAAATTTATTTTACAGAAGCCTGAGATATTTGCAGTTAATGCAAGCTGCAACAATATACATCAGAGCAACTTTTAGACTAATTTTATAAGGAAATGGTACAAAAGTCTTTCTCTTTCGACATTAAGTTTCCAGCGATATCTTGAATCATACACTGATAAGTGATTCGTGTAATTTTTAATTTTCTTGTGAATAAGATGTGACTTGACAGTAAACATTTCATTACTTTGATATTGTTGTTATTGGTGTTTCAAATACACTGGTGAAATAAATTAAGAGAATTTTTATATTTGATTTACGATCTCCAGAACTACTGGACAGATTTTAATAAAATTTGCTGTGAACATAGGTTGATATAATACAAACAAAATAAACATTCAACAGTTATAATAGACACACATGTTCGTGTAACGCTCATGGAAGTCTGAAGGTCTGAAACAGCGGTTGCAGAAGACACATAAGAAATGGGTTAATAGGGGGTATGGTCCCCTCTTAGAACCATACAGGCCTCGCAGCGTAATGTCATACGGAAAATAAGGCAGTTTATCAGTGCCTGTGGCAACTGGTCCCACTCATTCGGCAAAGCAGTTTTCAGTTCCTGGATGATTCTTGGAAGGGGGTTGCGAGTTGCAATTGCCCTTCCCACAGCGTCTCAGACATGCTCTATAGGGTTGAGGTCTGGAGACCTGGCTGGACAATCCCTCCGGCGAATACCCTCACTCTCGAGAAATTCATCGACCAGAGAAGCTTTATGTGGCCTCGCATTATCGTCCAGTAAGATGAACTTGGGCCCGCCCGGAAAAGGCGAACATAAGGCATTCAACATGATGCCTGCCCAGACCATTACACCGCCACCGCCATAATTGTTGATTTCGCGGACGTTGGAGGGTAGGTAGCAGGTCCTTGACTCTCTCCACATGAAAGTACTAAAATCGCCGGGGACTCGAACCTGGAACCTCTCGAATACGTGCCGAGTGTGCATTTCACCACGAAGCCATGCTAAAAAGGCGGGAGAAATACCTTATAACAGAATGATCTGAGAAGAAGAATATGATAAGAGTGTACAAAATTTGTCTTTTCTAAAAGTTACCAAATGGGTGATATCTTTAGGCATGCTGATACATGTGAGTTATATGCTAAGAAGAAAAAAAATAAATAAGTAACCATTCACAGCTAGTCATTGCTCGTTGATTAATCATTTTCACAAAAGTGCTTCCTTTAAAATAATACCAATGACAATTTCAGATATTCTAGAAGCTTCCCCTTAAATCTATCAACTTCAAACAATCATTTTAATTTCAGTCCAATTTTCATCAAAATTTCAAAATCCTTATCTCATAAATTTGATTTTCATTACTCTCTTTTGTTCTGTACGCAGTACAATTTTTAACCCAGAAAGCCTATTAGTCTCAAAACGGCATTTTGTGTCGAATCACTAGCAACGTTGAATTATTTTTCAAATTGTTGCCACCACGTTTTATCACCTTAGTTTATATTTAAAGAAATCAAATAATGAAGAACCTGCAGAAATTAAATAATGCATGTATGCTTCTCACATTCTGAAGAAACAACGGTACCTGGAGTCATCGAATTTTGAATAATGTAGTCCTCCAGCCGAACATGGGAACCTGGAAACCCGAATTTTGAATTTCCAATTTGCTTTATTGTCTATTTCATATTTTGTGATACTTTAACGAATTTTGGATTAACAAGCTCAACGATTCCAAAGCGAGCAATGGCAATACTGTACAGAAAAAACATTTTTATCTCCAGTTCACAAGACTTTCTATCGGAAATTCTAAAGATATGCTGTTTTTAAATATTTTTAGCCCAAACGAACATTAGCCCAAATATTCTCGAAACGTGTATGTGCCTGTACATGAAAAAAACGCGCCTTTGATCGTAATGTAAAATCTGAAAGCTTTCAGATTTCTTTTGGGGAGTTGGTTTTACTTTGTTTATTCAAATCATAATGTTTTCAGCAAAGAATATATTGCCTTCTTGAAATAGAAACATCTCATGCGTGTCTTCCGTGAAACGAATAGACTTTCTGTATAAAATCAACGTCAACCGAGATTAAATTTTCTTTTTTGAAATAGTATTGTTATTTTAAGAAATTCAATTTGTAACTGCAGTATATTATATTGCAGGTTATTAGAAGAACTTTATACTGAACATTTCCCTGCCATTGTTGGACTACCTAAGCATAAAAGTCATAATTCGAATATTCTTTTCTCTTGTAATTCCTTATTGTCTGGTATACTTTATCCACATTAACGTTCTCTATAAATTTCATTCAGTTTCATCCAAAAGCTTTTGTTATGCGCATGAACAAATAGTCATACGAGCCTTATTTTATTCATTTTTTTGCATAAGAACACATTGCAGTTTCCTAAACGAGGAGTTAAATAAAGAACTAAAAAAACAAAAGAATGAGATATATGAAAGTACTTTAAATTTGGAGCCTGAGTTTTTCATGGCTTATGCCTAGACGATCATTTAAAACATTTACACTCCTAGCAAATAAGTCGAGTTCTTTTTGACTTTAAAAGTGCTTTTGTATTTTTTCTAGTCAATTTAATAACGCTGAGGAAACGGAAAATAGTCAGTTGGTTGTTTCACAAAACTTTTATGAACATTATTAGAGTTGATTTTCTATTCTTTTCACCCTTAATGGATGTCTGAAGAAAGTTTTCTGCATGCCGAAGAGGGCTGTTCCTTAGATTTAAATTTATTATTTAATTTCCATAAATACGCTTGCGTATTTTGCTTTTTTAACAGACAAAAGAATGAGCTCAATGTCAGGTTTTCATTCTCTGAGTAAGAAACGGCGAAATATATCCTGTTTTACTCTGAGAACATAAAAAGTAATACTTAAAAAAAAAATTAACATAATATTTTGGGTTAACCGTTAAAATCTGAAACCTTTCAGACGTTTCCTTTTTACTGTATTTTGTACTGCTTTTAATTAATTATTAGTCCAAAGGGATTTAGTCCCGAAGGACTATTACTTTCGTTTTGCGATTTTGCGTCGATTCACTCTGAATGTCCGTTTCACTTTTCAAATTGTTGCCACTAAATGTTATCGCTCTGCATTAAATTTTAAAAAATGAAAAATCTGCATAAATGTATGCATGTTTCTCGCATTGTGATAAAACCTAGAGCCATCGAATTTTGAATGACGTAATCCTACTGCGAATATGGGCATCTGGAAGCCCTAATTTTGAATTTGAATTATTATCGATTTTATGTTTTGTAACATTTCAACGAATTTCTGATTAACAAACTAAATGATTTCAAAGCGAGCAATGGCAACCCTGTACGGAAAAAAAAAAAACATTTTTATCTCCAGCGCACGAGACTTACGGAAATTCTAAAGATATGTTCATTTTAAAATGATTTTGCGATATTGATTTTGAACTGAATTTTATGGTATGAGTACGTAGTACATGATATTTAATAAAAAAAAGGTAGCACAGGAAACGTTAAAAAAACGCGCCTTTGGACGCAATTTAAAATCTGAAATCTTTCAGATTTTTTTAATTTTTTTAGTATTAATTTTATGCATCCAGCTCCGATTTTCCCAATTAACTTTACTAATCAAAAATTGCTATTGGAGAGATAGAGATCTTTAAACTGATTGCTCTGCAAATAATAGTGACTTATTAACTGTATGTTGTGTATTGTAATGGAATAAAAATCGAATGTGAAAAGGTTAAACTTGAGTCTTATCATTCAATCTTTCAAGCTGCGCAGATGTTAGTAATTCGCGCTTTCAGATGGGTGCGAAAAAAATTAAAATGCCCTGTTAATGCATATAACCAGGCTCTCTGGTTTAGATGCAATACCCTTCCCTAGATAACAGCACTTTGTCAGAGGTGGCTGTGCAAGACATAAACATGGAAATCTTTAAACAGCATAAAATCACTTTAAACTCGATATCAGCAGAGATTTGAGCATCCAAAATTAGCGGTATGAGGCCAGTACCTAAATGTATTGTTCTTATAGGAGGAAATTGTATTGGAAACTACAGCAAGGCTAGAAGATAAATTTATTTTTTTCAGTTTCTTCGTCAGAATATACACTATCTGAATTTCTGTGTTCGTTATGTTTATATAGCAATAAGTTCATTAAAATTTAAAATTAAAGTTATTAGAAATTCACCATACAGAATGACGAAATTTTATATGTTTGAAAGTCAGAAATAAATGTGATCTATCGTTTCATTTATGTTTCCAGCTGTTAAAGGAGGAAAAAACATCATAATCACAGTAGTAATACTTTTCTATTATATATTTATAATGCCATAGTCACAGATTTATATCATTAAAAAAATTAAATTCTTTACAGGTATTTCCAGAACATTGAAGGAACCTTTAAAATATTCACCTTGAAAAATTTTTTTACTTGTGTCTCATCGGCTATCAGATACACTTATATACAACATTTGACACAAGTATTATATATACACCATATATACATCCCATATACACCACACAACTATGCCATGCATATACAGTCTGTCTATCATAAAAAAAGCTCTCGCCAGTTAGTCTGCAGCTGTCTGTTGCCGTAGAAACAAGACTTGACCTATTTTCCGTAGGGGTGTCTTGAAGATTTACTTTCCAGTTTGTCATCCTGGCGCATTTAAAGATTAATTCGCAACCCTTGGTTCGCCCCTATTTGAAATATATTAGCCCTGTGGCTATAGCGACCGCCACCCGCCAGACACTGTGGCTGGAGCTGTTCTTCTCGTAGGCAGACATTACACCATATACACCATATGATAAAAACACATATACACCACACACACCATTTAATAAAAGTTGTAGGGATTTTAAGTTTTACTAACGTTTATTTTATTTTAAAATTTTGCTGTCCTCTCTTATTTTCCATTTCCGGCCAGAATAAGCGCGAGTAGAATTGTTTATGTAAACGAGGTTGCAAAATGTATGAGTATTTAAGATATGGCTTTTAGTAAAAAAGAGAGGGAGGGAGACTTCTCGCTGTCTTACTACGCGCGTGCTTTTCATTCAGTTTATGTCTGCCTTTAAGGCTAGAACTTAGTTCTCTCTGGTATTTGAAGACGTATTGTAGTTTTTGCATTCCGCTCACTACATATGTCGTACTAAAAGGCCAGTCTTCGAGTTACTACTCTCTGTAAAGCATCTTAGTTCTTATTTAGTAAGCTAGTTTATTTCTTATTTTCTACGTTTCAGACCATAAGTGCTGGTCTCTGTGTCCAAGTGAGGAAATGGCTTTACCCTATGAGAAATTAAAGGGTAAACTTAACCCTTCTTATCTTTGTTGTATCTTCTACCACACGCACGAACATAGTTTTGAGTAAGCGCCCTACTCCTGCTCAGGACTCCAGTTATGTTTCCAAAGGCAACTAGAAGAAACAGAACTCCTGACAAAATGCTAAATGATATACATATACACTAGTTGACAGAAATATCATTTACACCATATCATAGATACATATATACCCATATACACACTTTATAATTGTCATATACACCACATGACAGGCACACATACACACCATATACATCATATATATACCATATACACCTTACCATATCATGCACTATACAATAGATACAGGCATACACCACGTATACCATTTAACACAAGTATCAAATTATTAACATATACACCATATACACCTCTAATATACACCATACCAGCATATATATATATACACTATATATATATATATATATATATATATGCCATATCATACACCATATGACAGACACGCATATAACCATATACATGATTTGATACGGGTCTCATATACACATTTGACACAAGTATCAAATGGAGATTAAGCCCAAAATCGAAAACTTTTAAGTCGATGTGTCAAAACTGCGAAAATTTTTTTTTTAATTCAGTCCTACTACTTTCCGAACAAACCCTGTACGTGAAATGCAGCTAGCCAATCGTTTGAACACATATCGAAATTCCAATGCTCAGTAATTTAACCTTTCTCTCGCTTTCAGGTTCGAATTTTGGCAAGAGGAATATGCAACCCAAATGAAACTATCATAGAGTAGCTTGACTGCTAGCGCATGCCTTGCTGATGATGTTTACGCTTGAGTGAAAGTTCGTTCATTTTTGTATGTATTAATGGTAGTTCTACTTAGATATTTCTAATTTCTGTATTTATGCTATGCATAATACAGATCGGAACTTATTTCCGTATTTTATTTGAAATTTTGAGGTATGATTTAAGTTTTTTCGCATTGCATCTATTTCTATAATTTGTTTATGCTGATTATTTGATAGAGAAACGAGCTTTAAATTTCACTTGGTTCTAGTTAAACAGTAAATTTATGTTCTATACTCATTGTTATTTTGAAATATAGAACTGTATTTTTGTTTAAATGAGCACAAATGCACTTTGAAGTACAACCTCTTACTTAAGTCTTCTTAGAGGTTGCTACACTGTATTTAGAGATTTTTCGCAGAAGTCTTTGATGCATCAGTACACTTAGCCTTTCTGCCCGACTTTCCAGGAGTCCCACCTCTTTCCAGGAGTCCCACCTCTTTCCTTAAAGCTCAGAATTCTTAAGATCTCTTATTCGTTCCTCCAATTTGTATCTTTTGGGGGGGAATAGTAACAACAAAGAGAAAGAAAATCTGAATGGTTTCAGATTTTAAATTATGTCCAAGGGGGCGTTTCTTACCATTTTGTATGTTACATTTATTTATTAAATATCATGTTTTTCGCACTTGAAACATAAAATTCAGTTCAAGAGCATTATCGAAAAATAATTATAAAATGAGCATATCTTTAGAATTTCCGATACACAGTCTGACGAGCTGGAGATAAAAACGTTTTTTCTGTGCAACGTTGCCATTGCTCACTTTGAAATCTTTGAGTTTCTTTGAGTATGAGTTTGCGTCTTGGTCTTTGAGTTTGTTAATCAAGAATTCGTTAAAGTTTTACAAAATATGAAATCGATAATAAACAAATTCCGAATTTCAAATTTGGGCTTTCAGGTGCCCATATTTGCAGTAGGATTACGTCATTCAAACTTGGATGGCTCTAGGTACCGTTGTTTATCACAATGCGAGAAACGTGCCTACATACTACCTGTTATAGAAGTATATTAAAGGATGAAAATATTCATGTTTTGACAAAGTCAAATTTAAAAAAAAATTAATTTGGGACAAATAATAAATAACTTTTAATGCGACCTCCTAATTCCTATACTTATATTTGGGAAACTTTTATAATTTTTATGAACAAATAAAAATACGAGAAGTTTGACTCCGGTGCGACAAAAACTGCAAGGGATATTTAATTTTAAAACTTGCAATTTTTTATGCCATTTTCATCTTTGTCTTAAGGAATCGATTAACTAAGTTGGAATAATTCAAGGAATAAGTTTAAATGCAGTGGAGCAAAAATGTGCAGATTTAATAGGTTAAGTCGTGTAATATCTGCATCAGATTTTCGTACTTAATAAAAGCGTAATATTAAGCATTTTTTGAAAAGGTTTATCACGTGAGTATTTTTAAATATATATGTTACCATCAAAACTCGAAATTTTGTAAATCTTAGCATCTTGGTAAGTTAGATTAAGCTCTTATTTATATATATTATGTTAAATCCCCAAAAATCGATAAACTCTAGATTTTTGCCGATAAATTTTAACCTTTAACCACAGTGATGTGATAAAATTAGGTTGTGTAAGTAGCTGAACTAAAGCCATAATTACCAATTTTTATTTACAGTTTTATTCTAAAATATGTAATTAAAATACATTATCTTTAAATTTACTGAAACTTTAGCTTATTAGAACATTTTAAAACTAATGCCTTCAGTACGTAATTAGAACTCAACACTCACTAAGAGCCAGACACAATCAAAGTAAAATAAAATGGATTTTAACATATTTGGGCGATTCGTAAAAGGTGGCATTTATCGGAATGATTATCTAAAAATGAGTGTTTCAAAGCATCTTTAAAACTTTTAAGACCTCACTATGCAAAGTGCAATGCTTTCCCATTAAAAACCTAGATTTTGCAATTTCCCGAATTTTACAATAATAAATAATAGTTTAATCTAACCTTGTAAATGCAGTAAATTCCTTGTTGCTTCGTACCCACCTTAATTATTTTTTTTTTTTTTTAGATTTTATAAAATGTGTCCTACATTTTTTTTAGGGGAAGGAGTACAGATTTTCTTCCATGAATTCTTAGCTAGCTAACTAATACCACATTCTAAATAATTCATAAGTAATTCTTCTTATAGTTATAAAAGTATTTAATTTCTGAAGTTGTAATATAAAAATACCTAAGGAAGGTATATCGCATATAGCGTAATTTTGCAACAATAGTTTGATAATCACGGCATATATTTCATTTTATATGAATTAATGCTAAAGCTTTAGTCTCTTTAATCCCTTTGAAGATTTTTGTTTTTATGAGTATTTATTTAAAAGCATAGTAAATACATATATTTAGACAATTATTGTGTAAGATTCATGGAAGAACTTTTACGTGCTGAAGTTATATTTTAACAACAAATATCCCAGTGCCGGTTAATCTGAAACACAAGGTCCGCATGTATAATTCTGACCATCGATAGTTTTTAGACCTGCTGCACGTTTTTCTGTAATAATAAAGAGATAAATTTCAGTAACCGAGAGATAATATTCGAAAATACCGATACTCCCACTGATGCATAGCTATTTGGATAAGAAACTTTGTGAATTTTAAGCTTCTTCCTTTGTGAAAATATACGACCAAAAATTATATCCATCGAATTTGATAGGAACAAAATTACCGGTTTGATAGTTACAAATATAAATTCTTTAATATGTGTTCATACGCAATACTTCATTTTTGATTAATTAAAAGCTGCTTAATGAACGGTTGCGGTTATCTTAATTTATTTTATATTTTTTAGGTAGTTCTAGATTTATATTAATGAAAAATTTAAATCTTTTAAAGAATGAATTTAGAATTTTAAAATTGAAAAACGCAAATATTTCTTATAATAATTTCTAAATGTCCTTCCTGCCTGCAAAAAGAAAATTAATCTCATAACTACTTCACGATAAATTATTGTTGTTTGTTTAATATGAAATTCTTTATAAAATTACAGTGATGGTGAAGATGATGAGTCTGATGAATCTTTATTGACAAAATCTCTGAGATTTAGAATTTTAATTTTTTCCTTCCTGGAATGGTTTTGGTTTCTTACCTTTTCATGCAGTATAGTTAGTCATCTTTTAAATGCATACTAAAATCTCTCAGCATCCAGTTTAAAGTTTTCAGACGACTAGAATTTGAAGAGATGAATTTGAATTTGGCAGTATCACTATTTGATAATTTCAAAATTAATTACAACAGAAACACAAATAATCAATTTTTATGGAAAGGAAAAATGGGAAATTATATACTTCATGAAAACGGAAGTAAGGCTGATCTTTTTATTACTTTTAAACAAATTAATAAACTATTAAATGGAATTTTTTGTAGAGAGATGCTGTTGAAATACGCTCCCAGTTTTCAACATCTAGCACTGTTCTTGGGAAGAGAAATATATTTTGATATAAAATGGCAGTGTAATAGAAGGGAATTTGCATATCAGTTTTAGATTCACTAAAATTATAAGTTTTAGAAATGCTGAGATTTTAAGACATTCAAGGATTATTTAGAATTAATATCTTTTCATCTATATTAAATTTCCTTCATTTCTAGAGTGATAAGTATGAAAGTTATTCTCAGCAGTGTCTGCAAACTGGAAAATTACAAAATATAATTATTCTTAGAGTGCCTCAGTATGTATTAGGAATCTTATTATGTACTTAGGTTATGTATATATATGCCTGTACTTAGGTTATGTATTATACATATGTACTGTTATGAATTTCATATTTATTTGACTATTTATTTCGAATTGTAATTAAAATTGCTTTATATTTCCTGTGCTACGCAAACGATTTTCGAAGAGAAAGCTACGTCGAAAAAAAAGAAAATAAAAATAAAAGAGCGCGTGCATTTAATGTTTAATACATAAATATCTTGTAATTACTGTTGCCATTCAGAAAAATCGAGATTGTTCTACTGATAATTAAAAAGCTTATAAAAGCCGAATTGAAACACCTCATCTCAGTTGTATTCTCTGCGGAAAGCGGTGAAAAGTTATACAAAATGCCACACATTCATTCCGCCCCTTAAAGGCCGGCAAAGAATCCACTACACTGAAACTGAGCAGAACTTTTAGCTACGCATCTGGAATCTCAGTTTTGCACTAACAACATTGGTGACACAAACACGGATCACTTCATTTCTAGTTTTCACAACAACTACACAAGTCCCTACACAGACAACATCATCACAGTCATGCCGTCGGAGGTCTCTGGATATATCAAGAGATTGAAGAAAAACAAGAGCCCTGGATATGATGGAATAACCAATTGCATCATTAAACATTTTCCTCCTAAAACCATATGCTACCTAACGAAGATCATCAATATTATTCTGAAGATGCAACATTTCCCGAAGACCTGGAAGCTTGCCAAAGTGGTTCCACTTCTTAAACCCAATAAGCCTGCGACAGAACCAGCATCATATCGACCAATAAGTCTACTGTCTACGCTAAGCAAAGTGGTGGAAGCAGTTATTCTTAAAAAAGTCAATGAGCATCTGGAGCAGAACAACTCAATTATTCCCTACCAATTCGGCTTCCGTAGTAAGCATTCTACAACTCATCAGCTTTATCGGGTTGTTGAAATGATCACTGGTGGATTTCAACGGAAAAGAGTCACAGGAGGAGTCTTTCTAGACGTCGCTAAGGCCTTCGACCGTGTATGGCTGGATGCCCTTATATACAAATTACACTGTCTGGGTCTCCCAGGCTACATCATTAACATAATTAAATCCTACCTGACCGGTAGACACTTTGTCGTTCACGTATTAGGCACACATTCAACAGCCAGACCCATAAAGGCTGGAGTCCCCCAGGGGTCTCTTTTGGGCCCCACATTATTCAACATATACGTGAACGACATCCCCACCACACCTGACACGACACTCGCAATGTATGCTGATGACACTGCGATCCTCACACAAAGTGCATTTATTGGTTCAGCAATTCAACGATTACAAAACCACTTACAATTACTAGAGACTTGGCTAGTGAAGTGGAAAATCAAGATAAACGTTGATAAAACGGCAGCCATCCTGTTCACCAAAAAAGTGAAAACTCCTAAAAATTTACAGTTATATGGAGAGACCATCCCCTGGGCCAAGCAAGTCCCTTATCTTGGGGTGATCCTCAACAAAAGGTTATCATGGAACCCACACATTACAAGTAGTCTTAAAAAGTTTCGAGTACGTCAAAAAATACTTTACCCCTTAATTTCTCGAAACTCCGTTCTATCTATAGATAATAAGTTACTTATTTATAAATCCTTGTTGCGTTCTATTATTTGTTATGCTTGCCCTGTGTGGGCGTACTCTTGTAAGTCTATTCGCAAAAAACTACAAACAGCGCAGAACAGTGTTCTACGCCAAATAGTATGTGCCCCATGGTACATTAGAAATCAGCGCTTGCATGACGAACTTAAAATTGAATATATTAAAAGTTATTGTTGCCGTCTGGCACGTAAGTTTTTTGAAGGTCTGGGGGATCTTAACAATCCCACCATGACCATTTATGACTATGATGTCAATGATATTGTCAATGTTAGACGCCCTCGGGCTATCTTAAATGTTAATCTTGACTAATGCCTATTACTCTGTTGTAATGACTTGTACGACAATTCTGTTGCATTATTGTATTTTGTATTTATCAAGTGTTATTTGCATTGTATTCCTCTCCTGTTCTATATTTTTATACATTTAATCGGATTGAGTGCACCTCTGTATTCGCATGTTACCTAACATCATGATTTTTTTTTCTTTACGCATATAATTAGTGTGTCACCAGCTCAGCGGCCTTCTCTTTCTAAACAGGCATTTTCGGTTTTTTCGTGGGATTTTGAATGGCTTTATTTACTTTTAAATTTTACTTTTCATAGGGCAAGTTATTGATAATAGCCCCGCCTTCCTTTTGTTTTTACTTACTTTAATTAGTACCTTTCATATATATAATTATATATTTTAAAAAAAATCTATTATTACTTATTTTTAAGTTATTTTGTACTTGCCAATTTATTAGAATCATACTTATGCATTCGATGAGGGGTAGGGTCCTTTGACCCATGCACCCTGGTTTTCGAACCACTCTCCTCGCCATTCTCATCTCAGTTAGTGAGTTAGTTGTTGTTGTTGCTGTTATACTTGTAGCTGTAAAAAGCGAACTGCTGTTTGTTTACTTAATGCTGTATTGATTGTAGCGATTTCGCTGTGAGATAGAACTATTTTATCTGTTTTGAACTGAGTTTTTGCTAAACGTTTGAGATATTGTGATATTGTGCGAAGATCTGTGAAGAAATATTTCAGCATTTTAATTTATTTCTTGTGGAAAGAATAAATTTTTGTTAACTTTTTAACGACTTGTGCATTCAATCCATAACGAACCCGTACGCACGCAACAATATATATATATATATATATATATATATATACCACTTATATTATAAGGGGACTAGTAGACACAAAAGTTCACGCAATTTAAATACTTCTGAATACATATCATCATTTCTTGGTTGGAACTTTGTTCCGTTAGCAGCTTTTAAACTACTAATCTAAAGTATATTATTCTATAATAGGATCTTCAAGGCCTTTTCAACCTCCTCAAATTTTCGATCACAACACGTCTCATCATCATTGCACAGCACTTATTTTCTCCACCTCATCTGAGACTAAAGGTACGGGCAACCTTCATTCGTGTGCTTTTCAACAAGCGAAACACGCTAAACAGAAATTAAGTGGGAAGAGGCAATTAGGTGACTCGACCATCTGCCGCAGTTATCGTTACCGTGCTCAGGAGGCAAGCGGAGTAGCATAAAAGGACAATAAAATTACTTGTTTTAAAGTAACAGACTACAGCAACATCAGGAAGTTTAATATTATACTTTTATTTAAAGACTTATTAAAACTGCAAGTTGCTTGGTTTTTACTAGTTCTTATTTAAATGGTAGAAGATTTTGTATGCATTTTTAAGCTACTGAACACTTTTTTATTATAAATCTATGTTCAAAGGTACGCCTCATTTTTTGGAATGGAAATCGATTAAAGACAGTATCAGATATATTAAATACCAACTGTCACGTCAGAATTACAATGCGATCAATTTTATATTTTTTGGTGAAATTATACTTTATGAAGTCTATGAAGTGTATGTAGGAATTAAAAACTTGGTAGTAATTTCCGTACAATTTTTAATTTTGTGAATGATCATGGCTGAAAAAAAAATCAGTCTGCGACTATTTTATCTTTTTTGTGAGAATGAACAGTTTAAACTAGTATAGTATCAAAACCTTAACACTAACACTGAATCGTATTTAACCTTATTTAGCACTTCCTCTAATTCGCACTATTGTTCATAAGAGAAATTCTTGTTTCGCAGTTTAGTTGCGTCTTTGAAAATAAAGACAGAGTATAACATCAGTAGTTGCAATGTTTCGGTAACTCTCGGGTAAAGGTTACAGAGCTGATGTAAACATAACGTAAGAAATGAACCTTGAGTTGAAGCAAAATAACAAATGACGTTCAATGGCTGAACGCCAAAACAGACTCAGCAACGAATTTAAGTTTTGTCTTCCATCATTAAACGCTTATATATGTCTTAAAAGACCTTAAGAATCTTTTTTACAATGTAATAATTGAAGGTCGGACTAAAAATTGCTTTCCTGCAGCTTAGCGAGAAAAAATTCTCGAGCTTTTAGTCTAACTCCAAAATGTGGCATAGTTAGATGTACGGTTGAAAATTAACTTCATTTTAAAACAGCATGTTTTGGCAATACCCTGACGTAGGTACCGTAAATAGACAGATAGAGACAAATGAAATTGCGTAGGAGAGGGTAATAATAGAAATAGCCTTAAGATAGAAATAATAATAATAGAAAATATAGAATAATAATAATAATAAATAA
>KK121309.1:311448-339228 GCA_000611955.2 Stegodyphus mimosarum
AGAATAATAATAATAATAAATAATATAAATATAATAGAAAATATGCCTAATAATGGAAAATGTATCTTAAGTTACTTAAAGAGTTCTTGTCTTCATTGTTACGAAAATATTATACTATTATCTTTGAAACCTAAGACGGATACAGAGGTAAAAAACAGAATGTTGCCAGTTTCATCACATTGGGCTTGCCCAATAAATTCTATAAGAAATGTTTTTGATAAACATTCAAAGTCACTAAAGATAGAAATTTGAAAACTAACGAAAAAAACTTCACACTTTCAGATAAATAGCTTAAGGCGTTTTGAAATACTTGATGAAAAATTAAATAAGTGAGAATGAAATTACACTTTTTTGTTTTCTTATTCAATCTCTTTCAAAATAAGAACAAGTATTAATTTGATTTTCTTGTATAACACTACTGTTACTTCTCTTTTAAGCAATTCTGTAAAAGCATTAATTATTGCGACTAGACGATTTCCTTAAAAATGCATATAAAATGTCATAACATCAAAAACTTTACACATTGCAGTATTCATAAAGACGTAAAAATATTCTTGAGGATCGAAAGCGGTTGATGAAGAAAAGCATAAAGCATAAATTGGCATATGCATGACATGCATATACCATATGGGCGTAACTAGAGGGGGCAAGGGAGGACATTTGTGCCCTGGCGCAGCATCCAGTGGGCGCCAATGTGATGTCAGTAATTTTTAAAATTAAATGTTTTCCATTCTTGGCAAACGGGGGGAGGGCGAGATCTTCAGTTGTCCCCGGGCGCTAAAAACCTTAGCTACAGCTCTGTTACATATTGTCCGAGTACTGAGCATATGGAAAAAAAATTCGTAACTACTTATAATTTAAATAAAAAATCATCATGTCAGATTAACCTACCAAATGAAAGGCTTGTTAAGATTAAGTATGTTTAATATAAAGTATGAGGAAGGTTTAGATCTTGCAATTAAAACTAATACGAAAATTTAATCTTCCAAATGACCAAACAAAATTGTTGCATTTTTTCTTCATTTCCTGAAATTTATGAAGATCAGGATGATCATTATTAGAATCTCAAAAAGACTTGACACTGGTAGAAAATTATGCAGGAATTTTAACGATCTATTTTTCATCGGAATACCAGATTGAATTGCAAGCACGTAAATGCAATAAAATGCATATCAGGCAATGAATTAAATACCTAGGCATAAAAAATTAAATATACCCAACTACACTTCAAGCGACATGCTCATCGTAATTATATATTACTTATGAAAATTATGAATTTTATGAAAGAAGATAACTGAACTACTCTGAACTACCGTATACTCCGGCTTATAAGGTACACCTACAATTTCAGACTATATTTATTAATTTTTCGGTATATACGCCGTATAATAAGCACCCTTTTCTCTATAAAGAAACCCGAAATATACATGTGCAATGCTGCTATATTTTGAAGTCATACATTCGAAGATTTTTCCCAGGTGTCTGAACAATGGTGCACTGAATTGACAAAGCGATAAGGGAACGATATGTGTGTGGGGGGGGCAATGCTCTGGATGTAAATAATTCTGGAAAGTGGGCGGGTTGCATTCAAGGCAGGTGTACGCATGAATGTTATTCTAGAGATTCGGGAAAAGTGAATCAGAATTTGAGGAAAGAATGCCCTCCAGATCCGAATGAATTAGCGGAATTAGGAGTCAAATGGATTAGGAGTCAGTTTCTCTTTCCATAGTCGTTTGAAATCGCGATTTTGAAGTGAACATTGAAGGCTTTAGTTGAAATGCTAGTAGACAATATGGGCTCCGCCAAACGAAACAACACAGAGCTGGTTTGAAATGCAAAGTCATTCCGTTTGTGAAAGAAAATGGAAATCATGCTGCAGAAAAGATGTATAGTGTTGGTGAAAGATGGAAATGGAAGGCGATTATTTATTTATAGATCAGAGTAACAATTATGATTAAGGTGAACAAAATTTGATAGATAAAACGGAAGACAACCATAATGAACTTTTTATGTTATCCGATAATGAAAATTTTTAAGTTCATAAGGCATATTGCTTCTTTTAAATAAATAGCCTTTAGGTGCATGTAAAAATCAAATTTCTGTATGCTGATCTTTTCCCTATTTTTAATCTATCATTTTTATATCCGGCGAATAACTCGCACTCATAAATTTCGATCTTAATTTTTGTATTAAAAGTTCGCGTTACACGCGGGAATATACGGTACATAGAGCACTTAAAATATTAATTAAAATAGTAATATTATTCAGTAACAATATTTTATAGGGTTATATACAATTAAAACCAAGACTAATGAACTTTAGTTATACATAAAACTGATGTCAGGGGAGTAACTACTATAAATAATGCATAGTTAAAAATTACTGTATATGTGGGGGTTAGAAACATATTGCTTGGTATAGAATTCAAAAAATGTCCTAGCTTTTCACAGATCTGAGTTGGAAATAGCGTGCTTAGGAATATTTGACGTTTGCACTCAAAACACAAACTGTCATCAATATTGGAATGCTAAATAGTTTTAATAATATAGTGAAGCATCTAGAATAATATTAATTCTGCCTCCCCTCTAACCCTCCGCGAAAAAAAGAGTATTTACGCAGAAGTAATGAAAAAATACAGGTGTTGAAAAGAAAAATTCGAGTACTTGAGGGCGTGCAAATTCACTTCCTGTCGGTACAAAAGACTCTCGGGTAAGCGTTATCTGTAGTACCAATGAGAAGATCTCGGAAGAGGGAATAGGTCTGGAGTTTATACAGGGTACTAGGTATAAATCCTTATTGTCCTTCTGCGTTGATAATCCGGTACACTTGCAAAGCGGATAACGTCAGTTGCCTTCGAGGTGATCTCTTTTGAAGGGCAGAAAGATCGATATTCTGTGGTTATTGCTGTTGTTTCCCTACTTTCACTCATTTCGCTGTCTAATCTTCGTAAAGTGGTGCAACACCGGAATTGTGAGATACGGAATCCAGCCTCCATCAAGACTGATAATTATGGTGCTAAATGTTAAAGAAAGTTCTGAACTGTTTACTGAAGAATTTCCTCCAGCACAAAAGACAGCTGAGACTAAAGTCTTCGACTTTTTGGAAGAATCGTCTGAATTAGAAACGGTTTCATCTCCTCCGCGGTCTGATCCTCCAGATGGTTATACTCATTTGAGTTACAATTTGTTATTGCGAGGGATTTTGCGAACGTCTGAAAGTTCATATTTATCATTTGTAAAGGATAAAAAGTACAGTAAAGGCAGGAATAACGATGTCACCGTACCGCTGGCACATTTTCGTTTTCTGAGAGAATGCACGAATTCCGATCTCTGAACCCAACTTTTATGTTGGAGTTAAAAATATGTGTTGCAAACAGGTGTCTTTGCAGTTGTGTAATGAGCGTGAATTTTCCGTATCTTCGAAAATTTAAACGAAAGCTGCAGTTAAGTAATGTTTCATGAAAAATATAAATTGAGTAATTTCGTAAGTTCTTAGAAAATAAAGAAAAAACATCTACATGTTTGCGAGAAAGAATTCTTGGGTCTTTGTTTGCAAAAGTAGTATGTGAGCAACTGGTAATTTGTGAAGAAGTTGGAATTTGCGACTTTAAAAGTGTCTCTTCTGGAAGTGTCCGAGAAATATGCCTCCCGGCAACTACAAAAAATTCCAGTGTTTTGTGGAGCGTACAAGAGTGATGAGATGGTGAATAGTCAACATGGATGCATGTGTGAAAATTTAAATTAAAAATTTGATAAAGCTATATCAGATATAAATGTTACTTGACTGGTACTTATTTCGGGAATAAGAATGAGCCTATATTAATAACACTTTTATATACTGTTTGAAAGCTTTAGAACCTTTCGATTTATGTAGATTCCACCTGACACTGAGAAGTCTGTAAATGTAGTGAGTATGTTTTTGAATAAATACAGGTATTCACTTTTAATGCAATGACCGTTTAATGTTACATTTCATTTTGTATTATTTTTAAGCGTAAAAGCATTTTACTCAAATAATTTTAATGACAGCTGACTCACACAGTTTATTCCGTTAATATTAAATTTAGAATATATAAAAATATTGTTTAATACATACATGTATAAGGTTTAATTTATATTTCTGCATTCAGTATATATATGAACTGAAGGATTTACTACTTAAGCATACGAACTTTTACTTTTCTTAATGTTATATAAACCGTGGTTTATAAGAATCTCTGTCATTTGTACATTTGGTGTTCAAAGCACATGTGTTAACATTTTAGAAATGCGCAAAGTTATGGATAGTATTAGAGATCAGGAAAATTTTAAACCATATCAGGAAGAAAAAAGCTTCAAAATCTAAACTTGTGAAATGGTTAAAAAGTAATGAAGAATACATTCTTCGTAAGACGTTTAGAAGGAATCATGTAATTTTTTATGAAGTAAATCAAGTGTTTTATGAACACAAACATAAATTTTCACAGATAGATAAAGGTACGGCGTTTATAAGTAGGAATTTTGAAAATTATTATCCCAAAGGAGCTTTAGCTCAGAAGGGCTTTTAATTTAGTTTTGGCATTTTGCGGTGGCTCAGTCTAATTCACTTTTCAAATTGTTGCCACCAAATATTAGAGCCTGTATTATATTTAAAGAAATCAAATAATGAAGACTTTATGAGTCTATGTATGCCTCTCCCACTGTGAAAAAAACAACTGTACCTAGAGACATCCAATTTTGAATAACGTACGTTTCCACCCGAATATGCGCATCTGGAAGCCCGAATTTGGAATTTGTTTTAATAACTATTTCAGATTCTGTAGAACTTTAACGAATTTTTGATGAACAAACTCAAACGAGCGAAAACTCAAACTAAAAGCGGGCAATGGCAACACTCTCCGGGGAGAAAAAAACCTTTTTATCTCCAGCGCGCGGAACTGTGTATCGAAAATTCTAAAGATATGCTCACTTTAAATTATTTTGCGATATTGCTGTTGAACTGAATTTTGGTTTAAGTGGGAAGAACATGATATTTAATAAATAAAGGTAACACACGAAATGTTAAAAAACGCCCCTTTGGACGTAATTTAAAATTTGAAACCTTACAGAGTTTTTTTTTTTTAATTTTTTTTTCTATTTATTTATTTTTTAGTCCAAAGAGGCTTTGTCCCTGAAGGACTATTGTTTTCGTTTCGGCATTTTGCGTCGAAACCCTTACTTTAAGAATAAGCTACAGAAACATTTCATTTTAACACATGAAAGACAGACTTTTATTACTGTACTGATAGAAATAATAAAATGGGGCTTTAAATACCGCACATTTTAAATTTGAATATTTTTGATTTTTTACATTAATATATTGAAATATTAAACTAATAAAAGCTCACGATAATTAATCGTCAACAATTTTACTAAATTCTTTTGACTTCTTGAAATTCAAAAGTATTTATAGGTTAAATTTGGTTTAATTTCATTTAGCGAAGAGTTACTAAGGTAAAGGTTGTTAATTAATTATGTTAAAATAGTGACGAATTAGTTTCCTTCAATTGATACCTAATTCTAATTTTGTATCATGTATGCATTCTGTGTTCTTTTAGAACGTCGGCGTGATCGGTTGAACTGCGAAGCGGTTACGTAAGACAACAAACCTTCGTTACCGATGTCACATGCATGGAAAAAGATTTACTGGTTCTCAAAGCAACATTTGGGTTCACAGTTGCGTCGTTATTTCATGGAAACTCGTCTCCAAGCATAAAAGATAAAGAAAGAAGGTTTATGTACGGAAGAGGGGGTAAAAAGGGAAGAAATTAGGACTGTTGCCAATGCGGGTGGACGGGGGTGAAAACATCGTACATCTGCCAACTATGTGCAGAGTACAGGAATCAGGGGGGGTGGAGAAAATGTGAATAATTGATCAATGGAAGATGAAAAGAGACATTGCTATTAATAGCGATAGAGCGATTACGTTCTTTTAAATGTTCGAAGCACCTTGTAAGTTGGCAAGAGTCATGGCTTTCGTAAGGATTTTCTAGAAGAAGGCAAGAGATTGTTAATTTATTTATCGATTTAATTTTTTCATCCTACATCTGACATCGGGGGAAGATTTAGTAGTTGCGTGAAATTTCGCATTAAGGGAAAACAAATATTTGTTGTTACTGTATTCAGACTATTGCATGAATTCTTATGACAGACCAACTGCAAACAAATTTATCTTTCCTAGTGACTGAAGGGGTGCTTACAAAATACTGGAGTTTATTCACCAGAAAAACTGTCAGCATTTGCTTCGCACGCAATATGTTGTTTTGAATGTGTTTTTACTTGTGCAGCGAAAACATTAGAACACAATTGGTGGAGAGCGCACATTTCGCAATTTTTATAATAGAAAGTCGTCAATCAAAACACTGAATTTCGAGCAGATACATAGGAAAAATATAAATAATCATGAAATAGAATTAAAAACAATTGTTAACCTGCCATATGGAACTTTACAGCTATCGTATCTTTATCATAACACTTTCGATGTAAACACAAATTCTTAACTATATTTAGTGTAGTTGAAAACACACATAGGTAGGTACTCTTCCATTAAGTGCGTACCACCTAGGGATTTTTCCATTATTAGGCCGCAATCTAACTTTTCCACTACAGGCCAACAGATTTCTTAATTGTTAGTTAGGTAGCCTACAGTTTTATAAGGTGCCCAAAATAAATATTGAAGAAATATACAATATCAACAGATTAAATAATTATTATTTATTGTCATGAACTTCACTGGCTTTTTCAAACGTCAATGTTTATTTGCGGCGGAAACTTTGTTTCTTTTGCCATACGAATTCTGCTAAATATGAAGGTAAATATTGTCCGACGATTCGGCGTTGTTGTTTATGGTCCTGACCTACATAGATGCTATAATGTCTGCATATGAATGTTGGTTTATGGGTCTACTAAGTTGAATTTTGTATGCTTTGAAGTGGGAAAAGCCTGCTTTTTCGAGTTCGTCCGTCTTATACGCCATCCAACAGTCGGAGTAGATAATGGACTCTTCGTTTATATTTTCTGCAATACGTTTGAGTAGACGCTTTGCCCTTCTATATGAAACAGTAACAACAACAACAACGAAAAAAAAAGTATCTTTTGTATCGCAGCAAATTTCTCCAAAAATTCACTGTGGCGTTTACGCTCGGCGTTTTTCCTTTTGGTGCAGACTCATCTATTTTGACGATTTGCCCTTCTTCTATCTTTTGCCGTTCTTGGCCAAAATGTCTTTGTTGCAAATTTCCCACAGATAATTTTTCCAGTCAACAATAGTAGTGCGTGACATGTGAAGTTCTTTCTATCAAATTTCGATGAATGTCAGTTCCATTAACCAATAATAAAAGAATCTTATGAGAGCTGGGAAAGGGAGACGAGAATTCTCAAATAAATTGCCTTTCCTCATGCTCATTTCATTCTTACAAGCATGGCATCGCCAGCTAAGCCTATCTTTTTTTATAAATAAAATCCTATTATGAAGATTGGATCATTTTCGCTCTCAAGGGATAATACCACATCTTTGACAATACGCTATTGAATATGCTTCGTTGTTTGGGAGATCAAAAGAAACTTCTTTACAACGAAGAACTTCGAAAGGCAGTGGGAAATACGAAAAAAAGATGGCCGCCTTAAAGATTACTTAGTATTGTTTTCCCGCTTCTTCGCAGAAAGCTAGCACGTTTCGATATAACACGAAAAAAAAAATGGCCGCCACAAAATAATGCCTAAAGATGTTTTTCAGGTTCCTTACGATTTTTTTTTGGCTTCTCTGCACGTAATTGGCTTTTTTTAAGGGAATTTATTCAGATTGTGGGCGCGTAATAGAAAAGTACCCATTCCTAAGCGTCTAACAATAAATTTGAGTCTTCTAGACGTAGAAGAAGGAAATATTCGAAAAAAAAAAGTTTGAAAAGTTTCAAATTTTAATGGCCTCCCATAGGGATTCTGTTAAGGTTTTTTACGCTTTCACTGAGCCCGCAGTCTACCATTCTGCTGTTGCACTCACTCCTGCTAACACCCCTTTCCTTTTTTTTTGCCTTTTTAGCTTTATTAAAGCATCGTTTTCTTCTCACTTACGCCATATACAATTCAATCAATATTCAAGTTCTTAGTAATTTGGCTTTGCAAAACTTTTGTTTTTATCTTTTTGCTGTTAATGTTTTGTGTGTTAACTTCATTTATTAAATATCACACTCTTCGCACTTACGCCACATAAAATTCAATTCAACAGCAAAATCACAAAAGATTTAAAAGCAGCACATCCTTAGAGTTTACGACAGACAGCCTTGCGTGCTGGAGATAAAAGTGTTTTGTTAATTAAATGTTGCCACTGCTCTCTTTCAAATCGTTAAGTTTAGGCAAAAAGTTTTACAATATATGAAATAAATAATAAAAAAAATCTGAAAGGTTTCAGATTTTAAATTACGTCTAAAGGGATTTTTTTAACATTTTGTGTGTTACCTTTATTTATTAAATATCATTTTCTTCGCACTTAAACGCTGCCATTGCTCGTTTTGAAATCTTTGAGTTTGTTAATAAATTTTTAAAGTTTTGCAAAATAGGAAATCGATAATAAAACAAATTTCAAATTTAGGCTTCCAAACGCCCATATTCGGGTGGAAACGTTCAATATTACTCTCGGTACCGTTGTTTTATCACAATGCGAGAAACATACATACAAATTATGCAGATTCTTCATTATTTAGTTTCTTTAAATATAATACAGGGCGATAATATTTAGTGGCAACAATCTGAAAAGTGAAACAACGCTTTTAGTGAATCAGTGCAAAATGCCAGAACGAAATTGATAATTCTTCTGGGCAATTTGCCCCTTTCAACTAAAAAACATATAACGTCATTCTATAAAAATATTGAATATTTTTAATTAGATAGGTCATGATTAAATGCATTTTTAATTGAATTAAATGCATTTTTTATTATTGAAATCAATCCGATCCAAAAGTTAGAAACGAATATTCTTAAGAAGTACATCTATTGCTTTAAAACACTAACAGTTCAGTAATAACATCTATAGCAGAAATTCAGAAAGCTTGCAAAGTTTTGCACAATCTCCTCTTCGCAAACCTCTGCTGGTCAGTATTAGTAAGATATCATCTACTATCTCTTTCTGTATGCTTGTTCAGATATATGGCGTATTTACTGGCCTGTTTTCGCCGTTTCCTTCTAATATTGATGCTTCTGGAGGAAATCTGGAGGGAAAAATTACTCGGTCTATACCATTTCTGAGGAAACGGTTTGAAATATAAGCAAAGCATATTGGAAATTGAAGCTAGAATCTTTGTTAAATAAAGATGAAGTAGGTATTTCGTCACTTCCACACAAAGACTGGAATGCAAATAGGGAACTCGCTGTCTGAGACGAGCATTGAAAGTCACGCAAAATTAGAAACATCATCGACAATAGTACTTCGCCAATTTATATTTTGGCATTAAATAGAATGCCCAGAAAAAGCGGGAAATATTAAACCTTTCATGCTTTGATTTACAATTTATAATATAACGTGGAGGGATAATGTATCATCGGTACAGGACATTGAAGGGATGGAGGAGGAGGGGGAAAGAGGAAGAGAAGCTAAAAGGGAAAAGGTGGCAGAGACAAAGAATGTCCATGTAAAGAAGGAAAGGTCTCATAGACGTAATGTAAAGCAGTTTGCTAATTACGCCGCTAGAAAGCGGAGGGAAAAAAATTGCCAAGGGAATTGGCGACGGAATCTGGCGGCGTCCGCGGTGTCTATAGGAAATTGAGGAGCATGTGTTAAGAAGAAACGTTCTTTGATAAAAAGTTTCTTCTTTTACTTTTCGCGATAACTTAAACTCGGATTTTCGTACATTTGGTTGCTCAAAATAACTAATGCATTAATTAAATTACTTGCGCGAAAAAAATATTTTATTTTTCTTTAAAGTTTAAGGAAATTTAAAACGATATTCGTTTTATGAACTCTTGATAAACACGACTTTCGAACTCCGACGCCGGCTTCGAGCTTTGGCGCTTTTCGCAGTTGTTTCCCTCTACGTTGGGACGGAGCCACTCCTGTGGCGAAGACGTTTAATGCATATTCTTTGGCGAGCTCAGGAAGCAGCCAATAAATACTCGCCTTCTGGAAATAAAGGTGTGATGGAGCGCCCTTAAAGTGGCAAATGAAAAGGCCATTCTGCGGTGTCATTTTCTGTTTTTAAATTGTACCTTTTGTGTTGCGAATAAACCTTTGAGTGTTTTGTTATTTACTTTTTTAAATTATAAAATTTTATTTGCTTTTTAAAATTATGCTTCCTAACGTATTATTTAATTTGCCTTTTTAATTTATGTACTGAAATTATTTTCCTTTTCAAAGTATGTCTCCTAAAAGCCAACAACTACCAACAGTTTTCTTTAGATTTGTGATTCATCCTGACTCATTGAGTCATAGAATCTACTGGGGAATGGATGTATTTTGTAAAACTCAGTTTTCTGTATGTTATCTAGACATTTTATACAGTGGCTGCTTTCATATATAGCCATTAATATATTTAAAGCATATATTGCACATTTAAGAATTTCTGTATTTTTAAAGATCATTGAGGCTGATAGGTTTATGAGATCTCTTATATCAGACGACAGATTTAGTGTCCCTGGTTAAAAAGAAGATATTCAAACATTTCAAGAGAAAGGAACTTTGTGTCGACTTCTTCCTTGTAGCTGTATTTACAAAAAAGTGTGTGAATAATCACATGGAGTTCTTAAACAGGAAAGATACAAGGAAATTTCTCTCTTCTTGATGTTATGTATTAAATTTTGAAGGAACTTTGAATCGATAAGACCAACAGCGTAAAGTCATTGTTAAATCAATTCTATCTATGTGTGAATACAAGAACAGTTTCTCTTAGAAAGTTTTCCACGAGTTGCTTCCGTGATGCAGGTAGCACCTCCTTGTGCTATACTTTCTTCGCTTAAAACAGTAACATTCTTCTCCATATTTCGTTAAAAAGGATAAATAAATATATTTCATACTTTTTCTGAATGAGCTTTAGTTTTATTGGGATGCGATATTTTAGCAGTTTATCAGTCCTAATGAGAAACTTTCCAATTTTTTGTGATTACATTTTCCCATTTTTTATTGATAGTTATTTATCTGAGGAGAAAATCTTTTAATACGGCTAATGTCCCTCTTTTTTTTTTAATCTTTTTCTTCTTTACTCATAAGTGTTATACTGCTTTCATTTTGTTTTCGATAAAGATAATCCTAAATGAAAATGGGTTGGCTATTAACGACGTATGTTTAACGATCAGGTGCCTGGCCATTAAATTACGAGGGTGAATTAAATGAAAATCTCAAATACTTTCTATACGTAGTTTATTGAAGAAAAGTAGAATACAAATGTATAATTTTTCTACATAGTCTCGCTGATGGTCACCGCACTTTCTCCAGCTCACAAGTGCAGCAAGGATTAACCTGGAAAAGAAAATCCTTGTTGTCATGTCCGCAGCCATTCGTGCCCCGCCTGGTGAACCTCTTCATCGGAACAAAATTCCTTTCCCCCCATCGCCTCTTCGAGTGGCCCAAACACGTGGTAATCACTTAGGGTGAGGTCTGGTGAGTACGATGGATGTGGAAGATTATCAAAGTGAAGGTCAGGGATGGTTGCAATTGTTGCTCAAGCCGTATGAGGTCGAGCACTGTTGTGTTGCAAAATGGCACCTGTAGCAAAATGGCAGCACGTCGTTTTGATCTGACTGCAGACCGAAGACGATTTTTCAACGTATCAAAGTATGATGCACTGGTGATGACATTTTCCCTAAGCGTGTGTGTCCCAAAATAATGCCTCATTCATCCCAAAAGGAGGTCAGTGTAACTTTTTCTACAGGTGGTTGTGCCCAGAGTTTCTTGGGTTTGGGTGATGAGGAATGGCGCCATCTCTTGCTTGCTCTCTTGATGTCGGGTTGGTGTTAGTGGCCCAGGTTTCGTCTCCTATAACGATTCTCGCAAGGAATCTTCACCTTCTGTTTCAAAGCGCCTCAAAAATTCTTCGCAAGCGTCAATGCGTCACCAGTTCTGGAGTGAAATGCCGCTACACTCATTTTGCAGACGCTTTTGCCAAACCTAAGATAATGAATAATGTGGTGTGCTGAGCCATGACTAATGTTCAGATTTTTGGCTATTTTATCCCCCGTCACGCTGTGATTGTCCATCACTATGGCTTCAGCTGCTGCAAAAGAGTCTGGTGTCGGAACGCGTTGTGCCTGACCTGGACGGGGAGCATCTGCCGCAGAAGTCCCATTCTTTCTGAACTTCCTACTCCACTAATACACTTTTTCAATTACAACATGCCTCACAATACTTCACACAATGCCTCACAGTTCATTCGCTGATGATTTTCAATAGGTTTCGTACCTCCATTTCTCAGAAAATGCATGACATAAAGTTGTTCTTCATTGGTGCATGTCGCCAGCGTGATAGCCATTTTAAACTGGTATTCTGTCCTCGTTTCGCTTGTCGGCTGCTATCTGTTGGGGTTTCTTTAAAGCATTGGTAACTTTACTGCCAAATTATAGAACAATAGAGCTGGAAATATAATATTAATATAATATTTATTACATTTTTAAACTTTTCATTTGACTCTCTTACGTGAATTAAATAATAATAATATTTAGTTGATGAACTACTCGAGTTGCATTTTCCCCCTTTCTAAGGTAAGTACATGATCACTAACAATTTCGTGATTATGTGACATTACATATTTATATTATGACATTAATTAAAATATGTGAATTAATATTATAGAGAGGGAGCGATTAGAGAAATGAATGAAAGAAAATTTACTAAGACAAGGAAGGAGTCTCTGAAAGAAAAAAAACTCTGATTAATTAAATGATAAGTTATACGTGTTTTCAAATGAATGCACATAATTAAAATGTTCTTTGAAATTTAATGCATTTGAACTTATTAAACTTGCAGTCAAAAGCAAGAATTGCCAAAAGCTTCCTGATTTTAATATATTCTTGAAATATATATGCCGCATACTTTCAATATAATTTCTTTTGATAAAAGTATTAAGGAATATTCTTAGGTGAATTTTGATCATGATTATAAAACCGCATATGTTTTATTCGCTGCTCACATACTCTCTACATTTTTTAAGCCTTTGCTAATTTTCTTCTTTTAGCATAATTTCATTGCGAAATGGTACTATGCCCATCTATAAAATATTTCTTTTAATCTGCTTTTGAGATTTACATTTTGCAGCCTTAAATATAGTTTCTGCCTCTTTATTATTTGACATTCATTGCTTTATTTCTTCTTTTCATGTTTCAATATTACTTCTTTTGTCAAAGAATCACACTGACTTTGCAACAGCAACCTGGCTTTCCTAAAACTTCGCGCATTTAACGTTATTTGTTTTTTGATATTTTCTTGAAAGCTCCGTTCTGTTTAGATAAGCTTGTAAATAATATGAAGGTAATGAATAATTTACGCTTCCAGTACTCATAACAACAGAATATAGATATCTACATCACAAAAGCAGGAAAGACTTCATATATTTATTTATTCGACAAACATAATAACTAGGATTTAACTAAGCATTCCAGCTCTCAGTATACTATTTATTTGTTACATCTAACATTTTACTTGTTAATAACACAAATGCGAGCTAAGGAAATGTTTATTTTGTGTCCCGTTTTCTTTTACATCAGCTGCATTTCTTGTATTTCAGGGAATTAATAGATGGATATCACAATGAATGCACTAATTTAGAAACAACAGTTTGTGAAGCAGACGACATTTTAATATACTTCGAAGACAGATGTTATCATTTCCAGCTCGCAAATACTGTATCTTGGAAAAATGGAAATTGTTCCATTTCACTTATGAGAAATATTTGTGGCAAGAGTTTTGCGCAAATGATCCAGTGAATAAAAGGCACAGCTACGTCTTGATTAATAAAGTTTTTGCTTATTAATTAAGCACGAAAGTTTCTAGGTGGCGTTAATTTTTAATGGAATAATTAATATCATATAGAGTGTCAACCTTGATATGGTGGTAGGAAAGCTAGCTGCCACAGACTACTTGGACCCGGGATCGACTGCAGGAAACGGTATGGATATTTTTAAGTATATAGTGTCTTTTGCGATAGCAAGGTATTTAGTGTACTACTGAGCCGAAAGTGTTCTCGAGAGGTTTCGCGGGAAGAGAAGAAGAGTAGAAGATTCTAGCATCCGTCTCCTAGGATATTTTCCATCAAAATTGGGAAGGAGCTTCCCCTTTCTTACGGCTGTAATTCGATAACTTCCTGTGTCGTATCCTGGTTCAAAATTCTCAGTGATAAGACTGCTAAATAGCTTATACGTTTTGGCCATTCTGGACGAATGCTTTAAATTTCAAAAGCCCTGTTTTTTGAAAGAACAACAACATATCATAGAAAGTTTGATCCTTTACCGATCGGCATTATTATTTTGAGCCGTTGCTTTAAATACATGATTTTATGCTCTGTATCTTAAATTTCTGAAGATTTATTCTTAAAAAATTCTTAAATAAAAAAATTCTTAAAATAAAGTCACTGTATAACAAAAAAAATTGACGCACTAAGAAAAGACTTGTCCGAGGGACACAAATATTAGTGAATAGGAAGCTTACATACAGATTCAAATTAATGACGACCAAAGGGGTTCGGCTTTCAAGGAAAATGGGACCCCAGAGCATAACTTCTGGTTGAGGACCTGTGTGGTGTGCAATAGTGAAAGCAGAATCGGCATGCTGCTCTGGGCGTCTCCAGACATGCCTTCGATTATTGCCTTCAGGACATAATAGGAAGCGAAATTCATAGCTAAAGATTATACATCCCCGGTCAGCATCATTCCAATCTGCTCGAGGCCAAGCACCACTGTAATCGGGCTGGACAATGTGCAGGCGTGAGTGGCAGGTAGCGTAACGGTTAGTACGAGAATAGATTTCGCTCTATCAGCCGTCTGTGAACGGGCATGGTGGACACTCGTATGCGGGTCGTACGTCTGAGAGTTGATAGTGATGAATCACGCGCTGTGACAGCTGATCTGACAATCGCTATCTCCTCCCGATCTGTTGTGACCCGAGGTCGACCGCTACCATCCTGACCCTGAAATCTTCCATTGTCCAACAATTCTTGCCAGCATCTTCTAATCGTCGCATCGCTTCGACACATATGACGAGCAATTCTCCCATTTGCCCAACCTGCCTCTTTCAATCCAATGATACGACCGCTTTCAAACTCTGAGAGTTGTTCGTAATGAGCTCGAATCCTACTGCGAGGCACTTTTTCAGTCTTTGAAAGATATGCTAAATCGCAATGTAACAGAAATTTATAACAACAGTTCAAGAATAGCTCCTTTATACATCTGTGGACGCGCAGTGCCGATTCGCAGGAGATCGCACTATTCATTCATTGGACACCAAATTTTAATCAATTGCATATTTGGTCAAATCATTTATGCATACGAAATTTCAAAGCAATCGGATGATTCCTTCTTGGTGCGGCGATTTTTTTTATAGTGTGTGTGTGTTTGTATGCTCTGCATCTTAAATTTCTGAGGATTTATTCTTAAAATAGAAAGCATATCGTAATGCATTATATAGCTCGTAACTGCTTCATTATATAACTGGTAAATGGAATTAGAATACGAATATATGTTACAGATTATGTATTTTTAAATTTGTATAATTTTTATATTTTGAATTTCTTAAATCTATTTTTAACTAAATTCGTTTTCAAGGTGTTAGACTATAATGTAAAGTTTTCATACTGAAATTTTAATTTTAATTTTATTTATGGCCTTTCCAATGACGAGGTACTTGCTATAAAAGGTAACAGCTTGAAATCATCACTCATTTCACCAACTTATCTTCGCAATACACCTTAGATGCAATACAGTAATGGTCGATAGAGCAGAAATTTTGTTTCTAACAAAATGAAAAATCATTTTAAATTTGGCTTATTAAATATTTATCAAAATATGCGTAAACCTCAATAATAATGTCTAAAGAAATTTACTCAAATTTATATTTATTTTCTGTTTGAACCTTAATGTTTGGCACTTATTACACATTTTTTTCGTTACGCTTTGTAATTCAAATATACTGACAGCTAAATGTTACGTTTTCAGACTGATGTTTATTTCTAATACTTCGTTACTGACATAGTTAATTAAAAAAAAAGAAGATTACACAAACTCTTAAGCTTTCAGAAAAAAAAAAAAAACTTCCCAAGCAGGAAACAAACTTAAGAATAAATAATGGCAAACTAGAGTATTTCTTTTAATATTAAATTTTTCTATGACAAGTAAACAAAAATATATAAGTTTGTATGTAAATAATTACAAGCTTCTTTATTTCTTACTACAACTGAACACTGGATGGTGTTTCGATTCTGATACAGTTGAGAGAAATTGCTACAAATTATCTTCATCACCGTATTGCTCGGTCAATGGGCTACTTTTCTCATCAGTTTTCAATTGTGAAAAAGAGCTGCTCGCATATAAATGTGATCCTAAACAAAGCGATAATCCTTAGTGCAAAAGTTCTTAACTGAGGGTTCACAACATATGTATCGTTTTTAATGGCAATGAAACTAATGTAAACTCTGATTTCAAATAACTAAAATCTTGACACTTTTACAATACCATATTTGCCACAAATACGTAATTTAATTGTATTCGTGGGTCGCATAAAATTTCTTCCGAGGGCATGTGCTTCGCGGGCCGTCCATTGGAGCTCACTGCATTATAGGAATACCAAGGCTTGGCTGATGGTTGAATGCAATGCGAACTGTTAAATCCACAAGCATTCAAGCCTTGATATGAATTTCTGCTAACCATTATACTGCTTGAAAAGGCCAGAGCTCATTACGGCCGTATCACACATTCAAAACATTTCGAGAAAGCAATTGTTTAGCACAATTTTCCTGCTTTGTCCCATGATATATACAGCCAGTCACCACGAATCACTTTGGAGAGATCTCCATTACATATGGTGATCGATGATAAGGAATTCGGTGCTGACAGTCGATTGATTGTTGAAAACGAACAATTTACAATTTTTTTCCGCAAATAAGGAAAAATTCCTTTCTCTTTCTTTCAGTGGCAAAGCAGGTAGAAAAA
This sequence comes from Stegodyphus mimosarum, assembly GCA_000611955.2. NCBI lineage: Eukaryota > Metazoa > Arthropoda > Arachnida > Araneae > Eresidae > Stegodyphus > Stegodyphus mimosarum. The sequence goes on from KK121309.1 coordinate 328,584, forward strand.
TTATTTGAAACATTTGTTCGTCCGAAACAAACAGATGTGCAATAGCAGCCTTAAATAACAGAAAAGGAATTGATCTTTATCAGCCACTTTTTCATAATGTCCCATGGCACCGTACTTATTACTTGACTGGTATTTCCTTACTAGCAATCTCATCTCAAAAATTTATTGAATACTTAAGGTTTTTAAACAGATATTCATCTATTCGTGGGAAAAAATTGTTCCGTTGAAATACTTTGATATGGTACTTATTTTACATCCACATCATTTACCTTACCAATAGAAAGAAACAGAATGCTATTAATAATTATGCAATCTGCAATATTAGAATATGCGATATTTTAGAAATTTATTTGAAGTGCATTCAGTAACAAAATTCAAGTATTTGCACGATTGGCAAAAAAAGCGTAGACGATGCTATTTTTACTTTCGCGACTGGATCGCATATGAAATGCAATTCAACGTATAAGCCTCGTTATACTGACGTATGTATTGTATGAGCTTCGAAATATTTCCTTTTACATGTATGCAGTGTATGCGAGATGTGTACTTATACGTATTTGCTACATCGATTTATATGTAGAAATTATAGTGAGATGGTAAAAGTTTGTATATGTATTAATTAGTACGAAATATATGTTTATAATGCAGCTTGTATAATCGCTGCAAATACCGTCAGATGCATACAAGACTGGCATTCAGCAGTGCTCATTTATTTAAGACATATGCAGTAAAAGCAAATGAATAAAACATAGCTTTTTGTTCCGTTGTCTAATAATAAGCTTACATGGTTTACATTCATGCATTCAGCAAACCACCTAAGTTAATACCCTGTTTCCTTTCAAAAAACCTTTACGCACGTAATACTTACAAAAACGAAAGAAAAGAAAAAAAGGATAACATATACTGTATTTTCCAGAACCTACGCATGCTAAAAGATTAATAACAGTAAAAATAAATAGGCCACACTCTTAACAATCAGAGCGAATCGCATAACCTCAATTCATCCAAAAATCTTTTCAGCGATAAACTTCCTTGCTGCATGCTGAAAGAAGTAAGCAATGTCTTCGGTGCTAGAAAATTGCTAATTTTCTTAGCATTGTGCTAAAAATAGCAGAAGATAACTTAACGAAATATATAATCTCCCATTTATCCAGAATATTTCAACACACCCCATCATTTGATTTATTCATTTTGTCATAAGCTCCAGCTTTGTTTGCCAAAAATTTCATTATTCTGGTACAGGGTATAAGTCATAAGAGAAATAACACCTCTAGCATTTTCAATCATAAAAATAACTTATTGGAAATACGGGTTAATTTATTTAGCTTGATACCAATAAACGAATTCAAAATACTAAATGCACAAAAAAGCAGAACTTCTTCTCCCTGATCGTAAAAAAGTATCATTCTAGTTAATGAAAACATACTGGTATTTCTTGATTGACGTAATAAATCAATTCCTCAGTGTTATGGTCCGTATCCAAGTCGCATTAATTAAATATAATATTCCATAACAGAAATTAAAATCCATCCATAATTAATTACAATATTAATAACTGCTTTATATGGTAGGCAAGAATCGGAAGAACAGGGGGAAAATGCAAAGAAAAAAAATGTTTAATAAATGCTTGCATTAACATCTGTTACTACAGTTTTTCTTACGAGAGAAAAAGCTATCAAGAATCTTTTCAACAATTTTAATTATTTTGTCATCTGTATAAATTCTATGACAAGAAGAAAATATCTGTGCATAGACCCAGCAAACAAGCTTGCTTCGATTAACATCAAGATCCATATCCAACTATTTCCGGTATAGTTCTTCAATTGTTATTACTTTTTAGGAACCTTTGGAACCTCATCATCACATTCTATTGGTTCACTTTTTTTTGGTTCGCTCGTTTTTATTCAATTTCAAGATCAATTTTACTCAAATCTTTTGAACTTCAAAAACAGTAAGTATTTGATATCTTCTGATCGGTACTACCAAAAACAGAACTCTCACAGACTGCCAGAATTTCTTCATCACGTTGTTCTCAGGATTTGGGAAAACAGTTATTATCGCTGTAAAGAGTATGGTCCGTTATGGCAGCAGAAAGCAGATCCGAACAAAAGGCATATGAATGGAAAATTCGACGACACTGTATCCACAAACAGTCGGAAGGAGACTTTTTATGTCTAGAAACAACTAGAATATCTAGAAACGATATATTGGGCTCAAAATAATCAGTAAATTGTGTAACTAAACTTACTTTACAGATGAAAGCAAGAAATATTTAGTTACTAAACACACATTAGTTACATCTATAAAGTAAACTGTTGTAACATATTCTGGCAAGAGTTTTACCAAACAGCATTTGAGTTTAGTAATAGTAGAGTAGATAAAGCAGTTGAACGAGACCTGTAAAATTTTTTTAAATTCACTTATAAAGCAATATTTTTATTAGATTGTTTAAAAAAGTGAAAACTGCACGGGTTGCATGTACACAGCAGTCTGAGTGGGCCGATAAAAACGGGAGGATTCAGGGGGAATAGGAGGAAGGAGGCTTCAACAAATATCGCAGCCACGCCATTTCTTCTTACCTCCATGTTTTATGATTTGAAAAGAGCAACCTTCATAAATGTGCCGGAATCTTTACGCAAAAAAGGTTTTTGTTTAATACTTTAATTAATAAGATAAACTAATACCGTTCTTTAGTAATGGTGTCCCGTTTCATGAAGATTACTGTCTTGGAGAATACGGGTTTATTTGCATAAGGATGCCTGAATTTACAGAGCGGTTGCTGTTTTCCCAAAAAGGTTTTACCTACCAGAACCTTATAATCAAGGTATTTATTAAACTCACTCCGAGGTTCATTTTCATAATGCCTAAATTTTAAATATAGTAAACAGCAGTGAATATGAGGCACAAAGTGCGCAAAAGGTTTTTTGAAAAAAGTCAAATGTCATTAAAAGTGTCATTAATTGATGGTAAGTTCATTGTATGTACAGTGACGACAAAATACTTTATTCGGCATTTATTTTCACAATTGTTGGTCACAGACATATACTTCCAGTTACAAAAATGGTTTGAATGAGGCAAATATTTCAAGTTTTGGCATTCTTGAATTAAAAAAACAGTTTTGGAAAAATTACCAAATCTAATTTTTTTCACCTTCCTCTGGTCCCTATACTTGAAAAATAAATTTGTTATAAAAATAAAACACAAAAGGTTTGACTCCCGTGGAACGGATATTGATAGAGATATTTTATATTGAAATCGGAGATCATATTCAGGGGCCGTACACAAATTCAAAAGCGAAATGCATGCATTTGTATATACCTAAAAATATCAGTTCAGAAAAGATTTCTATCTTAAGAGATTAAGTGACGAGTATTTCTGTCCACACTATTATGAAAAATATTGATTAATATAATTTTTTGTTTTCAAAATGGAGGACTTATACACAAAATCTAACAGAATTCGTGCTTCAGGCGGCAACACGAAATCTTCCGTATCGGCACACAGCCAACTCATACCATTATTTTCATTAGTTAAAAATGAAAAATATTTCTAATTCAGTGAATTTTACATGGATTTTTACGTTATGCATTTAAATTAATAAAACTTCATAAGAATATTAACGAGGCATTTTGAGCGTTTGAAAAACTGTAATTGAAAAATTCTTTCGCCTACGTTTTTAACAAAACTGGTAAATTAAAGAACGTTACATACTAATAAATCCGCAAAGAACATCAAAGAAGGAGAAAAATGAACCTCGAATTATGTTAATTTATTTATTGACCGATCCCTCACTGAGCATGATATCTAGTGTTGCAAATCTTTAAATTAAATATCGCGCTCAATTTTTGTCCTACGGTCATTAAATTTTTTGCTTTTAATTTTTTATAATGAATATAAAATTTCCCAAAATATAAGTATAGGGACCAGTGAGATACACAGAAATTAGATTTCGTATCTTTTATACAATTAAATTTTTTAAATTTCAAATTGCTAAAACGTATATTTGCGTCATTCTAAACATTTTTGCAATTGTAAATATACATAAATACAAGTTGTATCAGTACAGGGGTGACAAACTTTCAGGAGAGATAGACTACACCTAGCCGATGGGAAATCACATAGCAATGCATGGTCGGAAACGCTTCACTGGTGCGGTAGTGACGACACGAAACGTAAAAAGGAAGGACACAAACAGTTAGACAAAACGTGTTTTATTACACTGGTGTGCAAAAATTAAGGACGAAGTCGAAAACTTAGCATATCAGCTGAACGAAGAGGCAGAGCGGACAGAAAGACCAATCAGGAGATTAAGTAAGGTAATGTACGGTAGCACATGCGCAGATATGCAGGTAGACGTAATGGGGGAGTGTCTGAGTAGTATAAAGCATGTTGTCGGTGTAAGATCAGTATTTCTGGCAAAGAGATTGCACGCCGTATAGCAGTTAAAATCACACCGAGTTGCTGCCTCGGCGAGAAATGGCGAATAATCAATCTGTTAGACGACATCTGGATGCTTTTACCCGAGGTCAAATCATTGGGAAGTTGGAGGAAGGCCGCAGTGTGACAAGTGTGGCTGCAGAGTTCGGAATTGCTCACAGCATCGTTTCACGACTTTGGAGACAATTTCAAACTACAGGAACAGCTATCCGGGGGTTTAGTAGTGGTCGTCCACGAGGAACCACACCCGCAGATGACCGGTATATTGCCTTACAGGCCAGAAGAAACAGGCGGCAGACAGCGGGAGAAATCGCTAGACACACGACACAGGCGACTGGACGACCGATATCGCGTTTTACCGTGGCCAGAAGACTGCACGGTGGTGGTCTGTTTGCACGACGCCCTGTACGGTGTGTACCTCTAACGCCTGCCCATCGGAGAAGGCGTTCTCTGTGGTGCCGGGAACACCGGAATTGGAGAGACAATGAATGGGGACGAGTACTCTTTACAGATGAGAGCAGATTTAGTCTGAGTTGCGATTCTAGACACATACACATCTGGACAGAGCGGGGAACACGCAATAACCCCTTCAACATCATCAAAAGGGACTGTTTTGGAGGTCGCGGAGTTCTCGCTCGAGCAGACATAATGCTTGGTAGCCGGACCGACCTTCATATCTCCCGAGGAGGTTCGTCACCTGGGACTACTATTGGAACGAGGTTCTTCTTCCTTACATGCGTCTTTTCACAAGGGCTATGGATCCTCAGTTCCTCTTCATGGACGACAACGCTCCACCTCATCGCACAGTTACTGTCGAAGAGCTGTTGGAGAGTGAAGATATTGAACACATGGATTGGTCGGCAAGGTCTCTGGATCTAAATCCCGTCAAGCATGTACGGAACTTACTAGGGAGACCCGTGGCAGCACGTAACTTATCGCCAGTAACGATTCCGAAACTGCGATTGGTGCTACAAGAGGAACGAGCAGCAGTGTCTCAACAGCTCATTAACAACCACATATCCAGCATGCACAAATGATGTGAAACCTGCCTAGCAGTCAGGGGAGATCATATCCCCTATTAAAGACCGGATGTTTCTTGCTGGACACCCATCACAGGGATGTTTCGGCCTTCAGTCGCATTGCGCTCCATGCTACTTTTTCAATAAAGCTTCTTTTTATCCCTGTGATTTCTCTTTTAGTAAGTGTTGCTTACATTACTCATGTCCTTACGTATTGGGGATCTTACGGTATTAAATGTGTTGATTTGGAAAGCTTTTGTACAAAGTTATATTGAAAAAACCGTCTCGTCCTTAATTTTTGCACACCAGTGTATGTTCAGTACAGCAAAAACCAACAAATAAGAACAAAAACAAACAACGATCGTCCTTAAAGAAGATGTTCGAAATTACTACCCCGGATCGTCATGCAGGCCTCACTTCTCCGGCGCATGGAAGATGTGCATCACGAATGGAAGATCACATGGAAGATGCATGACGATTCACGGTTCCTGAATCCCGGTCCGGGTTGTAATTTCGAACACCTTCTTTGATGATGATCGTTGCCTCCTTATGTTGTTTTTTCTTTGTTTCTGCTGTACTCCGAATACGAAATATGTTTTCGCACCCCGTTCGTGTCCTTTCTGTCTTGATTTTTGTGTCATCACTTCTGCGCCAGGAAAACGTTTGCACTGCTATGCGATTTCCCATCGTCTAGGTGTACTCTCTCGCTTCTGAAAGTTTGCCACCGCTGTACTGATACACCCTCCATACATGACGAAAGTTTGCAAAAATAATGGCGGGATAAGGACTTTTGTAAGCACGGTGTATGTATCATTTTATTAGCCCAAAATACATGCCGCGGGCGTTCATTCTTTTCTTTCGCAATTTCGCAAGAGAAGAAAAATCCATGGAGTAAATGTTCACAGATCCCATGCGCACTGATTTAAATACAGAGTAAAATTATCAGAATTATACTGGAAAGAAATAAAATGCTGCATGAAATAATAATCAGAAAACGAAAACAAGAAATATTTTATTTTTCTCTTCGTCCAAATCAGATTATATAGTATATATATAATATGTATATATATAAGTTTATGATAAAACTTTTCTTCTGGCTTGCTTCGATGATGATTAACAATAAGCGCTAGATATATAAAAGTGTGTACAGATCGAATTTTTAAATGCAAAAGCTAAAAATACGCTCTTTTCTAATGCGGAGCTGCTGCCATAAACTAGTACGCAATATATGACACAAATGCTGCAGTTATAACCATAAATAGTAAAATAATACTAATTTATGCAATTCAAAGTGATACTAAGAGCGGTCTGATAAGCTATATTGGCCATGGAAGTAAATACTATTAACGTAATTGATAGGTAGTGAGGATGAGAGGTTAATATGGTTTCTACCGAGTCTGAAAACAAGTTTATGTAGTGTATGATATTAAAATAAAGCGTATATCTTCAAGTAGGTAATTACATTTCGCTTCATTTTAAAAGTAGATAACATAACCGCTTGTTGTTTTGCTTCTTCATTTTTTTAAATTTATTTTTTTACTTGTTTATTTACTTATTTATTTATCCCCCCCTTTTATATATCTGTTCAATGCAAGTCAGACTTCAAATTGAAACACTGCAGTTTCCCATTATTAGTACTGCTAGCCTAACTGTGATACTGCTATTAGAGCAATTACACTTTTCTATCACATTAATATTCCACCAGCGAAAAGCAGTTCATATCAATAAATATTCGTGGCAAATTTTTCCTCTTCGCATGTGTGTGTTTAATGATGCGCTCGACAAATCGTTCTCCATCCTACTCAGGCATTCTAAATTAACAATTTAATCCAATTCTCAGCCTCTTGACCATGTTTCGTTGTTAATTATAAGCCTTGAATATGCAACGGAAACATCGAGTATCTGCCAGTGTCGATCATGACTCTCGGTAGGCATTTTCTGACAATCCGTCGATTTATACAATTATATCCCGGTCAAGGTAAGCCGATCATTTAGCCATTTTATACTCGAGAATTATGCCCGGCCTGTATTAGAGAAGACAACGTATAAAATACCTTCGCGGAAAAGAGAACACGCATCATAAACATACATGTTTCACCTAGTATTCGAATCCATGTTCATCGGTTTAAGAACTAGCCTTAGTTATATACTATATCTGTGATTAGTTGTAAATAATCCTTGAGTTGACGAGAATTTTGGATCTACAACAAATCATTTAAGAAGTGTTCAGGTATGCAATCCTTTTGAACCACCGTTGCTCTTTTTTACATACAGGCTGTCACTATGTTTAATAAGCTAGTCCATTGTAAAAACAAATTTTAGATAACAACAAAACCAATCAATGTTTGCCAAGCTCTAGGTTTTTCTCCACCGTTAGAAAATGTAGCGAGAATACACTGGCTTATTAGTGTGTCCAAGAAGCCAATGAATTAATCTTTAATCAATAATACCCATGTGTTAAATTTACTTAAAAATTTCATAATAATCTTTGAATTAATCAACAAGAAAATTCTTTCATTTTTTCTATCAACATAAAATGGAAAATTTTAAAATGCATGTTACTGTTCTATAACTGTTTTTATTTCATCTAATGCGCACCAGGCATAATATTTAAGATCATAAAACAAATTCAGTGAATTGCCGTAAAATACTGCTTGGTTTGTTACAGTTCTACAGTCCTATACATTTAAATCATTCGTTTCAGTCTAATTTCAAAATGAGAATGATTCATTTTGACACTCAAGCAGATTAATCTTTATATGCATAAATCTCTGTCAGTGAGTTCTGATATATTTGGTTATCTAATGATAATGATTTCGTTTGTAGAAATACCTGTATAATGTTAAATTTAGTAGGGAATGGATTCTAATTATTCACCTTAAAACATAAATAAATAAAATTATATAAAATAAATAAATGAATAAAAAGAAATAATTTGAAGGAAAAGAGTTTGAAAGTTTTCAGATTTTATACCCGAAGGGATTTTTTTTTTCATTTACACACACATACACGTTTCGAGAGAAGTTTCGAAAGCACTTGGGTTAAAAATATTTAAAAACAGCATATCTTCTGAATTTCCGATAGACAGTCACGCACGCTGGAGATAAAAAAATGTTTTATTCCATACAATGTTTCCGCTGCTTTCTTTGGAATCGTTGAGATTTTTAATCATGAATTCGTTAAAGGTTTACAAAACATGAAATAGATAATAAAACGAATTCGAAATTCGAGTGGGGGTCTACGTTATTCAAGAGTTGATGGCTCTAGGCATCCGTTATTTTTTCATAATGCGAGAAACATACATACATTCATACAGATTCTTCATTATTTAATTTATTTAAATGTCATACAGGGCGACAATATTTGGTGGCAAAAATTTGAAAAGTTATTCAAAACTTTCAGTGATTCGATGCAAAATGCCGTTTCCAGACTAACAGTCCTTCTGAGTTAATGCCCCTTTGAGCTAAAAAAGCATCTGAGCTAATGAGACAGGATGTATTTTAATTTACTAAATAATAACAACAGTTGGTTGATCTTTATGCTTTCATAACACGTTTTTTACTTCCTCGTACGAAGTAAAGAAATACTGTAAATGCAAAAAATCTCGGGATCATATTTCAACGAAAATATCCATTTCAACCGCTATCGAATGCAATTTAACAATGTTTTTGAGTGACATCTATACATAATGACAGAATAAAAGACACTTTTTCCCCCAAAACGGATTGTAAAATGGATTTAAAATTGATTCAGAAGAGATTTGTATTTTTGCCTTGCCGTGAAGTGAGAACTAAATTAAGTGAATGAGAAATATATTACCAATTAAATTCGATGACATAAGTTTAAATGAAATGTAAGAAAAATGTGTATACTTTAAGGACGTACAAGGCTATCATGTGGTGATTAAATGATTCTTTTCAATGGAAAATAATAAAAATTAAGTCAAGGAAATGGCAATGTGCCTGGACATATATTCTAATCATCCCAACCAATAATAGAGGGCTAACCAGTTATAAACTATTCAGACACTCTTAGTATCAAAAATACAATCTGATATTAAGTACGTATGAAATATTAAATATTTAAAAAAAATGTTACCTGTTTTTATAACATGGACAAAAATTAACATGTTTTGCAGGAATTTAATACATACTAAAACATTTTAGAAAACATATTCATGCCACCAATAAAGAATATCTTTGATGTAAACCTTTAAAATGTGTTAATCATTAATTATACTTAAACATTTACTATGATACAGCACAGTTATTATAGAATAAAAATTATTACATAATATAGACATAAGTTTATATAATATACATTAATCTGTGCTGTGAAGTAAATTGACAATAAACATGACTGAACCAAACAGAAAGTCCAGCATAACACAGTTTATACATTCATCTGACCATTCTTTCGACTTGTTTTATTAGAAAGTATACGTAAAGATATATTTATATATCTATATAAATAATAAATAGTAAATTTATACATTGCATATAATTCATTTATATAAACTGTTAATAGAAAGAAAAAGATAATAATCAAAATCAGAGGATCTATTATATTTTATATTTATGCTTAATTTTTCATTTTAAACTAAGCATAAATCTCAAATATTTATTACAGTTGTTAAGGGATCACTTTGAATCATACTGTTTGGTATCATTAAAAAAATTACTAGAAATCATGGAATGTATATTTTCTTTTATTTTGGATTTAAATGATTTAATTATTTTTTACCTTACATACAATATTTTCAAAATATATTATGAATGATAGCTTAAATATCAGAAGTACTGCACTGAACCTGTTTTATTTCTTTTATACTACTTCTGATGATATAAAAGATGCCATATAAATATGCATCAACACATAATTACACAATAAAAAAAATAAATATAAATGCACTATAATGCAAAAATAAAAGCAAAACTGTAAATAAAAATGTCAAAACAATACTGAGATGTTAACATTGTTCATAACAATAAAAGTGAATAACACAGTATCTAAGTAAGAATTCAACTAAAATTCTACAAAACAGTTGTATAATTTAAATAGAAAAGTAAATTCACATATGTTCATTAATCAGAAGTATAGGTCCTTTTTCATGTACGTCAGTTATAGAAAGCTTTTAATAGTATAGAAAAAAAAATTCTGAGGAAGTTTTGAGTAAAAATATAACCTTA
>KK121309.1:339299-371714 GCA_000611955.2 Stegodyphus mimosarum
TCATAAAACTAAAACGATTTTCTAAAGTATAAAATATAACCCAGGATATATATTGTGGCAAAAAAAAAAAATGTTTAAAAACAACTATTTAAACATAAAATTATAGCAGGCTTTTAACATTTTCAAATGTGGATTAAAAGTAATTATAAGAATTTTCCATCCTAAGCAATAGATTTGTTGATGGAAAAATAAAATGAAAGCAATAAGTTTCACGGAAAATCAGTGACAAACAGAAAGCAATAATATTAACAGCACATGCATACATTTAGCAGCAGCTCCGACCTATAGTATTTAGAATGTGAAAATCTCCTAAATGAGTACTAGAGTAAATTTTTTAGAGATGTATTTAGTTTGTTCATAAGGATTGTAAATGCTTACGAAAGAGATTTAACAAGGCTTAGAGATGATTAGATTTAACCTTTTGTTAAATGAGATGCTTTAATACTCCTAGCCTACATACCTAAAAATTTGCAGCTCAAACATTCCAGTATTTTATTATCATAAGTTTGGTTTATCACTATCAATCTCAAACATTCTTCACATCACTTTCTGTACAATACATGCTATATAAAAGGCCTTGTTGCATTTGTAATTCTGAAACTCATCAGATGCAACGTACAAAGGATACTCTTACAGCAATAATTCTAATGCCACAAAATTACATGTTCAACATTAAATTGATATGTATTTCAATGTACACATACACTATAAAATAATATTTTGCATTATTATTGGCTTTCTTTGAATATTGTGACATTTCTAGGTAAGACAAAGTTATCTGTTGAATTTTACAAAATCAACGAATAATATTTACATATAATTTAATTTTTACACAAGATCATTCATACATTTCTGTCAGATAAAAATATGCTATTAGAATGCCTTTAGTAATCTAGTGAAGATAAAAGTTTTTTTATCATTTAATCTGAATTACTTTTAAAAGCAAAGGACAAGTAGTATACATGCAAGATTAATATTCAAAATGCTTCATTACATCAGTTATTACAGTGTAGCATATAGTCACAAAAAATAATTATTCTGCAAGCAAATTGAAAACAGAAACAAAGTAACAAAGCTGTCACTCAATACATTTAGTAAAAAGCATGTGCTTGGCAAAGAATGCAGTGCTTGAAAATAACTTTTAATATTTGACTTAATGTATGTACCAGAATGAATATTACATTGTGTACTAAGAAAATTAAGGTGGATTACAAAAACACATCAGTATTCAGGACAATAATATAGGAACAAATTTAAAAATAATACATAGAAATTTGTTTATATGTATACATGCATTTATATTTCATGTGCAGTATTTATGAAGTATCCACCACAGGAGTGAAATAACATGAGTTTATAGTATAAATAATTTTATGCAAAACTATATTCAAATGATAAATGCACAACTTTTTTAGCCTTGGTCAAATAATCTGAAATAAAATATCAGTATTAAATTACAGAAGATCAGTAGAAAAGCTAACATCACTTGACAAACTAAAAATACAGTTACCGCAGTCAATGCAGTTATATAGTAAATAAAATGACATGCATTTATATAATCATATGTTATAGTATATTAAGTCAACAGAATAAAATTCTTAACATGATTCTAGAAAAAACGTATTGGGCGAATGAATGATATGGTTTTTTCTGCCGGAAATAATACTCCAAAAAAAAATTCACACTACAACATACATAAAATAGCATGAATAAGACAACACATGAAGTTTTTAATGATTTGCAACATGAAATCCTCTTACATATTAAAACATTATACATAAATATATTGGTAATGAAGTGATTCCTTATTTGATAGTAAACGAATTACTGTAAACAATGTTAAGAACCAAATTCTGATGTTTCAGAATAATGATGGTTTGGTTCATTCTTGTACAGACAATTGTTACATAAGATAATTAAATGGAGACTCTCTCTCTCTCTATATATATATATATAACAGGATATTCATTCCAGTTCTAATAGGAAATCCATGTCATTCAATTGACTGATTACTCTGATTGTAGATAGCCATTTCACTTTCATTTAATAGCAACTTTAAAACATTGTAGATAAAATATTTATAGCAACAGAAGGAATAATACAGGTACTCGATGACATGTAATTGTTTTAATTTAAGATATTTTGACTTTATAACTATTTGAAGGGGCCATACATTCAGCAGAAATCGAAATTTTACTTTTCCGCTGTCACATGTAGTCACAAAAATAAAAATTGTTCTGCAAATAAACTGAAAATAAAAACCAACTAATGAAGCTGCAAAGTGAATCTATACACCAAAGACAATGCCACTGCACTAGGCTGCAAAGTTTTAGAATTTAAAGAAGCAGCAAACATCAAAATTTAGAAAAGGTGAAATTTTCAGAAATAGGTGAGGTATTAGAAACAATATTTAGGAGTGGCAGAAGTTTCAGAATACAGGAAGGTATCTGGCAGCAGAATTGAAAACTTGCAGAGATAGCATCAGGCAGCAAAATATCTAGCGCAAGCCCTGAATGTACAAAAATAAATATCAAAAAGACCTATTCCTATTCCCCAATCTATCACTTTAAAATAGGCATCTTGCAGTCACAGTTTGCCACTCTCTTTTTGTTCAAGATATATATATATATATATACTCAATAGTTTTTTTTTTTTTTTTTTTTTTTTTTTTTTTTTTTTTTTTTTTTTTTTTTTTTTTTTTTAGTCCTGTGAGAGTGTCAGGGAATGCTTTTTCTAAAGTGAGGATCTCATTTATTCAGTTCTTAACAAGTACCTTACATTAAAAAGAATATTTTACCCATTTTTATTTTCTGTTTTGTTTACAGCAAGTATTTTGGCTCAAGCAGACAAATTATCTTTCTCATTTCTGAGTTTTGTTTGTAGCTTATGATTTAACTCTGGTAAAATAACTAATTTGATCCTTACTTGGAAAAAAGACTATACACTCTCACTTAATTTTGTTATTGTTAATTGATAGTGAATTGGTTTGTTCCCTTTGACAAATCAATCAATCTATGGTCAATAAAAATAGCTACCTTTTTAGTACTTCAAATTTTACTTTTTAATTTTATTATTTAGATATTAAAATAATATTTCTATACAGCTTGTTAAAAAGCTTTTACTATAATAGAAATCTAAACTTAATAATGATGGTTTAAGAACTACAATAATCCATTTCATTAATTGAATTTATGTTCCTTGGAGATGATATATATTCTTCAAAACCCAAATAATTTTCTCCATTCCATTTGAGACTTCATTCAAATCTTTCTTTATTTGTATACAACAATCACCTTCATTTAAAAGAAGTAAAATGGAAAAAGTAAATTCAGGTTTTGAATCTCTTCGACCATAGATGTTGCCATGGCTGTAACAGAAGCTATATGCCAAGACTTCACCTAAAGATGCCTACTTTAAAATAACAAATTATAGCAGCATGCACTATAATATGATTTACATAATTATTACGGGCAAGGATGCTGACTCCTGCTTGAAAACTACAAAAACAGTTAATTAAACAAAGTTGAATAATAAGTTTTGCATTGCAATTTACATGTTAAAAATCCTTGGTTCACAAAAACCAGCAATGATGCAAAATAAATATAATTGTAAGAACTTTCACTGGTCAGATGCAGACAGTTAAGTGTTAATAAGATAATGAAAAATTTACAGGCCAAAAAATTCATATTTAAAATTAATCTGCTAATTAATCAAAGTATTATGCAAAGAATTTATTTCAAAATTATATGCAAGAAGCTATAAAATATTTTTCATTATTATCAGTACTTTTTCCTATATTGAAGCTCATAAAATTTTGTTATAATCAACAGTGTTATTTAGAATGAATATTTTTTAATATTATTTTAAATTATCAGGCAGTTTCATAAAATTTCATCTACTTTTTTATATTTTAATAAATGTCATAATAAATTTGGATACCATTGCAGGTATGTTAACAAAATAATATAATGGAAGGTTCTAAATTACACAAGTAAGCCTAAAATTTCTATTCTGCACTATTCTTTTATTATTATGAGTGGATGGAAGGAAAAGCGAGGGGGGAGAACTTAAATAAGAAGCAAATAGCTCTATAACACTTTTCTTAGAATAATTTTATGTTTTAAATGATATCATTTGATGATAAAACTAATTTTCCATCTGTAAAGATGAATTTCTTAAGTGTTCTTGCAAGAATCAGTTTTACTTAAAATATTCTAGGAACACTAAGCATCTATTCCTGAAGCTATTTTTTATTATCTTAATTTACACATGAATAAACAAGCACCATAAACAGAAAACTATACTATTCTAATTTCAGTCAACATCTCAACAATCATTATCATGAGAAAAAAATAAGGCTTCTTTATAATTACACTAATCCTTTTTAAACTATGCATTATCAACTTCAACTGTCAGCATAAAATATTTTAAGAGCAACAAGAATCCAAATTACAACAATAAAAATTACAACAATCAGATTTAAAGAACTTTTGTAGGCAAAGTAATTGTGGTTAAGATTTGGTTATGGATTTGTGAATTTTTATACATATAATTTAAGACAGCATATAACTAAGATTATATTATGAAGTTTGTAGGACAGTTTCATATAATTTCTGCAATTAGCTGTACCATGCGAAAAGTGAAATATGACCGATTTACTTGTAAAAATTTTAACAAATATTACATATTGTTTAGATTTTTCAGAACTAAATATTGTAGCAAAAACTTAAGTAACATGTATCATTAAAAGTTTTATGTATAGAATGCAGACTTGAAATGCACATGAATATTTTCAAAATAAAAAAAAAATTCCTAATAGAAAGAGCACCACCAAAGTGCATATTTCATTTACATCAAATATACACCTTTTAAGTCTAATGGTATATTTAAAAATCAATATATGTGGCATTAATGGAAATTTCTAAGAGTGTCAGTATTAAGCAAAATTCTCAATTTGTAAAATTACTGATGAATAATAATGATTGCTACAGAAAATTTAAATGCATTAAGATTAAGGCAAATTATTGGAGAACATAAATATTTAAGAGAACATAAATATTTTAAAGTCAGCTGTATTTAAATAAAAGCCAAACAGGTCTTATTTACAGGGTGCTATTAAAATTTATATTTAAGAAAAGTACTTAAATTTATTTAATAGCAGATTTAAATACCACAGATCATGGAGATTATTGAATTGTCAACAAATATATTATTGAAATAACTTTTGTAGAAAATGAATGAAAAAAGACATTTGTTGCAGTTTGTTCTAAAAATACTGTATTTTAAATTCTTGTCATATTTGATAACCTGTAATGATTTAGGGTAGAAAAAAATATTTCATATAAATTTCTTTCTGCTAATAAATAATGATATATTAATGAAGACAGCTGTTTGAAAATAAGTACATAAAATAATTTTAATTTTTGTGCAGTAAGAATATTCAGATAATGTTTTATAATACATATGCAAAAAGAAACATGATTTTTTTTTAAATAAATGTTCAAAAATACAAAAAAAACTCAAAAACTCTTGCAGCTGAGTTCTTGAGAAAACGAAGAGCATGTTTTAATTTAACCAATAATAATGATAATAATAATAATAATAATAATTAGCACCACTTTTTTTCTGTTAAAAGGTAAAAATAAGTAAATAAATATTGAATATTTATAAAACTAATAAATTTGATAATGAACAGAATTTAAAATCCTTCAGATGAAAATAAAACTGAATGGTATTTTAAGTACCTTAAATCAGCAACAGAAATAAAAGTTCAAAGATTAATGACAATTTAGAACCATACACAGGAACACATTATTAAAACATCACTAAAGAAAAAGAATATATATTCTTAAAACGCTTGTAGATTACAATCCAAAATCATAGATTATAAGATGGGAAATTAATAATCAGATTTGAAAAATTATTTTAAAAAGAAAACAAATATAAGCGGTCTGAGAATACATATATTAATACATAAATAAAGACAAGCTCAATATAGTAATATATTTAAAAATTATATTTAATAAAACTGACATTCACATATAATTTTAAAGTTTGAAAGTTATAGTAAAATGATGAAATACAATTAATGAATGTCATTTAAATGATATTTATTAACTGGATTTCATAGACGTATAAAAAGTATGTGCACCTGAACATATAAAGAAGAATATTTTTCATTATTATTTAATGTAAATCCATCTTTTTTAACATCAGATTATAAAAACATACGGAAACTTAATTATAGATGGTTTCTGCATTTTAAATTAAGATTTAAATATAATTTTTAGATGCCTATTTTGTAACATAAAAAGAAAATATTTAACCCATAAATTAATTTTTCTTTTTTCATACCACAATTTTTAATATCTTGTTTTTAAAACCATGCTATAGAGAAATACTGAATGGTCAAATATCTTACTACATAATTACACATCACTTATTATACATATATATTGTTAAATATTTTTATCAAGAAAAATATTTCAAAAAATTATCTTTTAATACATTATTAAATTGTTCATTAATGATAAATATTATGCCTTAATGGACTGTAAGTCACATTTTTGCAAATAATTTTAACCTTAAAACATTTCCATAAATGAATCTTTTCTTAATTCATTTCTATATTTTTTGAATAATTCTATAAATGTTTTATCAATGATTTTCAACAAAAATTGAATTTTTAACCTTTGCCTAATAACTTTATTCAAACTGCATTTAAATTTATTTGATATTGTGGAATTAATTTCTTTTCATGTGTTTAAAAGGATATAAAGGAAATATATACTATATTAGAGATATCATAAATTCAGAAATAAATATGAAAATGGCGTTTTGATTTAATTAAAGTGCTATGGCATTTATGATAATGAAATAACTTGAAATATTAAAGAATTAATGCATGTTAAGTACAGAGATTAAGTAACAACTTTCTATTTTCAGTTTACTTACAGAAATAGGAATTTTTTTAGTGCTACAGAACATACTTATCATTTCTTTGATTAGACATAATGCAATAGTCCTGCAGTTATGCTAAAAATATTTCAATTCAAATTTTGTAAATAAAGCAGTATCTTGAAAATATTGCATATACAATAATCTTTTCTTTTAAATGCCTAAAACAGTTTTTTTTAGCTAAAAGAAAAAGATATTTCCCATGGTATAAGATTTAAAAAAAACATTAAAAACTAGAAGTGTCGATATATTTGAAAGATATTCCAAACAATAAAATGTTAGTAAGCAAAATTTATGTATTATAACATTAGTAAACAAGCATATAAACAAATGCTAACTCTTTTCCAAATATGACACTCAACACAAAATGTAACTAAGCTTACAAATTAACAAGATATATGGTATACCATGAATGGCTTCATTACAGTTCCATTCCATTTTCTAAAGTTCCATTTATATCATTTGCGTTTGAGTGATAAACCAGAAACTCGGAGTGTTCACTTTTCACTTTCCTCAAGAATTTTTTGCCCTTCACAGCTGCCGAGAGCTTCTCCAAAACAACTTCAAAGTAGAGTATGAAAGTTTTCTCACTCACATATCCCAGGCATAGATTAGAATTTAAAGATTCTAGAAAAGTGCGCTTATGTAGCACCTTTGATTAGTAAAAAACAGAAACGCTAGACTATTTATATACAAATCGATGTAAAATATACTGAACTAGGTCAAAAAATAATTATTTTCATAAATTAAATTTGAAATAATAAGAGTTAAATTGAATAAAATGAAGTGCAAAATGATGAAATTACGAAGGACCACATCTATTTTTGAATAATTAATTATAATGATAATTATACTTTTCAAATTGCAACTAGCAGATAATATTAAGTAAATGCTTTGTGAAATAATAAATACGTATAATAATATAACGCATAAAAGGAATAAAATAATAAGTGAAGAATAAACTCAAAGGAATATGAATACATAAGCAAAGATGCCTAAAAGGTTAAAAAAAATATAAAGTGAATCAAATAAAAGCAACAAAGTGTTTAAAAAGAGTTTTGGAAATGGAAGAAAATAATTTGATTCTGCATTCAACAATAGTGGCTAAAATGCAACTATAAAGTATTACATTAATGAATTCTTCTCTCCAGAACAACGTACAAAAGTGATTTTTAGCATAGATAACTGAAATAAGCTTTAGAAAAAATAATTATATGTTCAGCAACAACTACAGATTCTACTATCTTGAATTTCTGCATATTCTATTAAAAAATTATTTCTTTTGTAGTAATCTGTTAAATCAAAACTAAAAGTCTGAATATTTTACAAACATAGAAACTTTTAAGTATTGTAGCTTGGCAAAATTTCCCATTCTAGGAAGAAATTATTTAACACCCAGAAAGATAGATTAAAATTCTAAAATTGAGAAATCCGCAGCTTATTACAAATGAAAGCGACAGATATTATAAATGTAGAACTACTCCATATAAATACATTTAGAGAACCGTTGTACATTCCTTTTAACTCAATATTACAACTCAGTAAACATATACACATAAATGCCAAGCAGAGTTTTATTTTATAAAAGATATTGCAAATTAAAATTTAATTGATTTCATTTGATTTTATGCTACGGCAATTTTTATGATTAACGAATAAATTGAAATGTTCTATTTCTAGATCAACTTTAAAACTTAAAGTTTCATTTCATATTATATTAATTTTATTTAATTTTATGCAGGAAATTAGATTACTAACACCCGTTTAATTCATAGATATGCAAAAAGTGAATATGCGATTATTAAAAAGCATTGGATAAATACTTTGAAAGCGGTGTTTGATGAAATTTTTATACTAAGCATTACATACAAAAATGTGTAATGAATATTACTACCATATTTGACACGTTATCTGCACACCAAACTAGTGACAGAGCACTACGTATAAGAATTATGCTCCCTTATGGCAAAAAAAGTATTCCAAATCTTAAGTTTGGTCGAAATGATTAGTAAACATTAACTAATTTTAAAAAAAACAATAAATTTCGATAAATAATTTTTTAAAATGCCTTTAAAGTTGTGCATTGCAACAGGAACTGGGATGTGAAAAAGATTAATAAAAAACGAATGAAATGAGCTGTTGGAGAATTCCTCGGCACTGCTGATAAATATTTTCGTTTTTTTTTCCTTACACAGGCCACTAAAAGGGAGATGATGGTTATCTTCGGATTTCCTTGATAGGCAAATGGAGCTGGAGAGGATCCTTCAGCCTGCGCAAGTCCTCCTCAATCTGAGCTACGCTGTCCTTGAGTTGGTTATAACGCTTCACATCCAGACCCATTTTTTGTGCTTGTTTATGGAAACCAAAAAGAGTTTGGCGATCGAACACATCCGGCAAGACGTATTCCTTTATAAATAAAAATGGATAAATATAAGAATATATATATCAACATCAATAAAAGCACAGACACATGATATTTATAAACCACTCCTTTTGCAACAAAATTTCAATCAATTGTTACGAATTTTGTATATGTTATTAATTTTAGTGAAATTATATTTGAAATTGTAGTATCTTTTATGTAATGTAACATGAAAAGTCTGAAATAAGAACGGAAGGACGGAAAATAAGATTACAAAGTCAAGTCTATTTAACGTTGAGGTAAACGCTATCTCGCTAAATTGGAGAGATATCGCCAAGCTGGAAAATTGTTTCGGCGACTAATTTTTGTGGCCAAACTTGGCGACCACTTGGTCCGGTCATTGTGTAAATTGTAATTGGTACTGTAATTGAATAACTGTAATCTACCATTATATATAACTATAACCGCATCCAGCTCTCTTTGTCTGTCTGTCTGTCTGTATATGCCTTCCAGTAATTTCGAGAAATGGTCCCGACGGGGGAAGGGACTATATAAGACAGGATACAGCATCAGGTCTTAGATTATAGAAATCAAGAAAATGATACTGCAGATAACGCAGAATTTCAGCACCTGAAACTGACTGCCACATTACCTCTTACTGTAGCAAAAAACTCTGGGAATGGAAGAACTTTTTGAAAACGATGAAAGACGTCTATTCATGGGGCACTTTAAAATGACCGTAAGAAATGGCCGGCTCAGGCTCAACTCGAGGTTTTGTTGTTACGGGATCTCGCGTGTGATCGCAATCCCGGGATAACATAAGTGCCGATTTTCAATTCTGTGAAGATTTCGAACAGATGTGTAGAGCATAAGGATGAACAGTCAGTATATCCAGTGCAGAACGGCATAATATACTCAGACTCATATAGCGATGATTGCCCTTTTTGACTCGTTAGTGTTAAATGTCACTCCTTTATCTTGCCTGAAGAACGCAACTTTAAAGTAATTATCAGTTACTACGAACACCGAAACACAGGATATCCAACAGGAAATAATTTCCTTAGGGTACCACCTCTTTGAAGACTGTGTAACTGATTTGAAGGAGAAATGGAGAATGTATTAAAGCTACTATTATTCCTGGTTACTCTACTTAAAACTGACAGAAGAGAACTATCTACAATATCACATTCCCGCAATATCTCGAAGTGAAAACTGAGTCTTATCGAGGCCACGGTGGCCCCATGCAGTGATACCGCAGCCAATTCTTTCATCATGCAGTGATACCGCTGCCAATTCTTTCATCATGCACAAACACGACCCCAGGTGTGTGAAATGTGCAGGACCTCAATTTTTCAGGGATTGTCCCAAGGAAAAAGAAGACAAAAAACTCTATGCAAACTGTCATCTGGAACGCCCTGAGAATTAGGGTGGTTGTGTACAATTTCCTAAACTCATAATTTCTGACAAATCCACTCGCAGAAATAGCTCCGACAGCGTAATTACCAACAAAAGCTACGCCGAGGTCCTTGCCACCCCTATAAGAAGACAGATCGGTGACTCTAGTAAATTTCTCGAAGACTTGCAGAGTTTTGTAAAATATATCAAGAACTCTGGAATTTTAAATTTCGTAAAAATCATCGAAGAAAAGCCTGGCTTCAAGGCTACAGATTCTCCTGCTCAACCAACACGTCATTATGGATAATACGCCAAATTTTACCTCCCCTCTTTTAATGGCCGTATGGAATGCACGTAGTTTAAGAAACAAACTTGTGGAACTCCACGACTTCATTCGGGAAAAGAACATTGACTTTTGTGTGGTTGGTAAAACACACGCCAGGTCACGATGTATTAGAAATCATGAACTACCGTTCCATCGTTGTGACAGACTGCGGCAGAGAAGTGACGGAGTCCTGATTTATGTAAACAATAAATTTTCTTCTTGTTTAATCTTCCAGAACAAAAAGGTTACGAGATTGAGATTGTCTCAGTCTCTCTTCCAAGCCACGGAGACGTTTTGTTCGCTACTATGTATTACTCTCCACGCCAAAAGGCGTACTGAAAGTGTCCTTTAATCTATTTTTCCTGACAGCACGCTTATCATTGTTAGCGGAGTTAAAAAATGTAAAGCACTCTGATTGGGGTTGTAGAAACGCTAGTTTAAATGGCAAGACCTTGCACGAGTTCCTCCTCAACAATTCTATCTCGGTCTATGCGTCTGAGGAAGCTACGTATAACTTCAGACAGAAAAACAACCTGACACTCTCGACATAATACTTGCTAACTCTGGCATCCCTATCGCAATGCTCACTTAAAACCACATTCCCGATCACAGCTGTTTTGCATTTCTGAAAAATCAATTCGCTCAAGGTCAAAGCCTATAGAGACTAGTTATATTTTCATAATATCCCCAAGAAAACCGGCCTAAAAGCAAAATTTTCTCAAATCCTTTTGATATTGAATAAATAATTGGTGAATTTATCATGTGCTTAAATAGTGTTTATCATGAATTCACCAACATTGTGATTATAAAGACTTTTGTAAGAACACTTTCCCAAAACATTAAGCAACTTATTACAATAAGAAACTGCCAACGTAGGACATGGCAACTTACTTGCTATCCGGCAATTAAAAAGTTAAATCGCATTAGCAAGACAATTAATTAAAAGAGAAATTAAGAAATTTCGTACTGAAAAGCAGAAAGAAAAAATTACAGATAGCGAGCTAAATGATGGATTCTTCCGGTAATTTCTCAAATGTCTTAAAAAAAGTGTAATCAGCTTACAACTACTGCGAACTCTACTGCCTACTTATGCTGCATAATCAAATAAGCAATACTTTTGGTTTATTATTTAAATTTATTAAATATTTTTGGATTTATACTATATTAAGCTACAAAAATGACAGTAACTGGACTCATTAAAATCATTATATACATTTCTTTTTTTAAAATAACTTTTAGGCAAGCAACCGCGCTAGCATCTAGATCGTATAAAATAACAATTGGTTTAAGAACAAGCATTCTAAAGGAGTAAATAAAACATAACTTACCTGCCTCGTGAGCACAAAATAGGCATACATGGCTATGGTGGTCCCGTACGTGATAAAGTATGTGACGGGCTCCATGATGTCCCATGAGTACTCCCACCATGTGAGACGGGCGAGGACACCAAACTGGGCACCCATAAGTGCTAAACCTAACCAGGAGAGTGTATTCGATCGTCTTTGAGCTCTTGTGAGGAGTTCTTCTCGTTTCTAAATGACAGAAAGATAAAATGCAGTTACTGTTACTGTTTATACAATCAAAAAGAATGCATAAAAATCATAATATATACTCTAAAATTTATCAAGGCTTGATAAGCTTCCGATAAAAAAAATTCGAGTGAAGCTAGTTTGCTAATATTAATTAAAATGCATCTATGTTCCTCTGAACAGTAAATAAAGCGCTTTCGTGCATGCAGAGCTGTCAGTAACATTCCTGTAAATAGATAGATAGTATTATTCTTGAAAATATTTAGATAATTGCATGAAAAACTGGATTTTTAAAGCACTGTAGATTTTTACAATACGGTTATTTTTAAAAATTTTTAATTTATTAATTTTTATTTATTTATTTATTTATTTTGGTCTCTTCTAGCATGCACTTGATCATAGTGCATAAAATTTGTCACATGCCCAAGTAGGATATTTCCTGATCCTAAAAGAATGCCAAACTTTCCACTAATCTATACGATTTCACTGATCAGTCAGACCTGCGGTTAATTTGCTTGAGAAATATGCTCCTATAGATCATTCAAAGAAAGGCTGTCATCAAAGAGCATTATTTTGCGAGTGAAGAACATTCTGAATGCTTTTATATTCAATAAGACCCATGAAGCATGAATACCAATGACGATGGGATATGAAAGTGAATGAGAAATATTTCTGACGCCTCATTTTTAGATGGGGAGTTCAACATAACAGTAAACGCTTCTACTTATAAAATCTGAATTTAAGCTAACATTTCTTCTAAAAATAACTTAGTTCTTCATTGACTGGTAGATAGTTATTACAAAACACGTGAGACGAAGCTGCCTTTACTTTTACGTGCATCATTTACCATAAGAGAGATGATACTCTACATATTACAAAAGTTTACTTTGTTATATATTTAGACAAGAAACCTTCTTAACAGGTCTGATTTTTGCCAAGATCGGCCTAAGTCTTCGGTCCTACGTTTTAGAGAGCTCCCCAGATCCTGTGTTTTCGTCTCGAGAAAATAAATAAAGCGAGCATTTCGGAGATTTTGAAAGTGCTACGCTTACAGCCTCAGATTATCTTAATCAGGGTGTGTTTGTGTATAAAACATACTGCGATAATACATCCAATTTACATTAATGTTTACAACAATATGATGCTGCTAAGCAATTTTCTAAGACTGCGCAAAATAGACTGACAAACCTTTTCTAAGGGTTCCAGTTCCTCTTTCAGTTTTTCTAATTCTCCTAGTAGCCTATTCTGGGCATCCAGCTGGTGCTGGTCTACATGCAACGCCTCATAGAGCTGAGCAACCCGCGTGCGTACACTAGAGAGACACTCTGCCTCTTCGGTTGGGATCGTCTCTGTAGAAAAAGAGTGTTAATTTATTTCAAACATTTATACATTAAAAACAAACTAATTGCATTTCAACAATCCAACTTAGATTGCTTGACAATGGCAATAAAATCCAAGACGGCAGTTTTGTTACAAACATTTTCCAAAGATGATATTGTTAGGTTTTCTCCTACCGCGCACTACATTATAGTAATATTCTAACTTAGTTATCCCAAACTGAAGCTACGCGGTTCTTAGTTTTCATCCCCCACCCCACCTACTATGCAGATCATGTTGCACGTGTTTATCAATTTCGTACTTGCAACAACAAGCACGGATGTGTTTCGGCGTTGTTTTTCTGCCTCTAAACAACTAACATGCGTCAAATGAAGGACCAAAATATTATGTAAGCATTTAAGGTTTATTACCTGAGATAGTTGTTTACACATTTGAAGAGTCCATGAAGCAAAACAATCAGTTCTCTTGCCAAAGACTTTTGGACACAATTCAATGCTTTAGTTGCCGAAGATTCTTTGAAAAACCTTGCTACAAAATTTTCCCCAAAACCTGAATGGTCTCCGGGAGAAAATTTGGCCAAAGCGAGAAAAATCACTCGTGTAACATTAAAATCACTCATGTAACACAAGTTGTTGCCGAGCAGTTAGATTCGGAAACTGGTAGTGACACTATCAGCGAGCTGTTAGACTCACTTAACAGACTGGTAACAATCGATGAGCTTATTAAAGCACATGACCAAATCGCGACTGAAGTGAAAGACACCTCAGACCCAAATCTACCCCAAAAGCAACTGCAAATTTAACAGAAAGTATCGGCTGAGTTGAGAAAGGTTCGGTTGGGGTTTATGTGATTACGGAAAAGCCTCGTGGGCTACTGTCTAAGCACAGGGATACTTTTGTGGAGGACTTTCTAAGGGCAAGTAATTCTTATACACGTTACACATGGAGAAAACCACGAAAACGCACACGCAGCCAGCCCGTTTGCGGTATTCGAACCTCGAACCGAACTATTGTGTTCAGCGATTTTACTGCTCGGCCGCTGATGGAATCTGAAACGAGAAAGGAATACGCATTTTGGAGAACGTAAAAGCAAATGATCAACGCGTTCTAGCTTCAAAACAAGGCAGGTACTCGGCAAGGAATATATACTTTTTTATTTATATTATATAGTTATGTACAACTTTAAATTTTTTATTTCATAATTACCTTATGGTAATTATGAAGAAATTTTATGTGATAGAAGAAATCATTGTGTCACCAAGTTTGTTAAATTTCATAAAGCTGTCAGCACTGAAATAACTCCGTTTTATATAACACACTTATTTTAATGCTATTTTGCGTTGATATGTTTGGAAATTACATTTTTGTTTCTTTTTTTTTCCCTTCTAAAAGATTTTTTTTTTAGCTGTTTGTCATATTTAATGAAAATACATATGCATTAATTCGCAAAATTACGCTCCTATTTACGCGTATTCGACGCAAATTTGACCAAAACGCTTTTCGTCAGTCCCATCTGCAACAGAACTTCAGGTATTACTGATACATTATATTATGATTTTCTTTAGTTTGAAGTCAGTTTGTGTGTGTGTGTGTGTGTGTGTGTGTGTGTGTGTGTTGTTATTAACTTTTAATTCCATCTCTCTGCGTTCCACAAAGTATATACAAATAAATTATAGCACCAGTAAAATAAGCAAACAAAATTACTGTAACACTGGAAAGAAAAAAAAAGATCAGGAAATAAAATTAAATAACAAATAAAAATAAAAAGAATACAAAAATGTAAACCAAGAATGCAATTCCGAAAAGCTGAAACTATCTCTTTAGTCCACAAAATTCAGAAAACTTGACGACTAAGATATACAGGGTGCTAAGTACTGTCTCTCTACCAGAAGAACAGCCTCGCCACAATGTCTGGCTGGAGGCGGTCGCTACAGCAACAGGGCTAGTATATTTCAAATAGGGGCGAACCAAGGGTTGCCAATTCATATTTACATACGCCAGGAGGGCAAACTGAAAAGTACATCTTCAAGACACCCCTACGGTCAAGGCTCATTTATACGACAACAGACAGCTGCAGACTAACTGGCGAGAGCTTTTCTTATGATAGACTGTATCTTCCCCGTGCTGGAAATGACGGACACACTCATTAAGAACACAACTAGCATATTCGCCTCTGCTACCGTACCTGCACAAGACACTTGAAGAAAGTCCAGATTAAAATTTTCAGAAGTCAAGATTTAAATAACTTCTAAAACTGTCATGTCCTGACGAAATTAAAGTTAATTTAAAATCTGTTGAAATTTAAAATTAGCACATTTGACAAGCATTTTCAGAACGTTATGCTTACCATTTTCATAGAAGGTTATCAGGAAAATGATTTGAATGTCCCACTATACTTTCCTTTCTTTTCAGAACTCATAATGTTTTTGCACAACTACCACCATCTTGTTCACTGGAAACAATCTAGTTCATACTCCACTCGGTTCTTCTGATCTGGGATTACCAGAATTCTGATTTTGTCCGAAATCGAAGTTCTCTACCTAAATGGCACCATTAAAGCAGTCTGGGACAGTCAGAGAACGGAGGGAAAACGTTTTTCTTAAGAGCTAGTGAACAATAGACATTAAAAGAAAAAAAAAAAAAAACATTGAGATTTCCCCAGATGTTGAAAACTGTTAAATATTTAAGTTTTTGGAGGGAAAAACTAACCAAGCATTTGTCTGATTTATTTCTGCATATTAAAATTTCGTTTTGAAAACCCGATTATCGATCGTTTTATTATATACGGCAGATATAATAAAAATGATCTGGCCAACTTAATCTAATGCTGATAAGGGCAATACGATTTTAATAAAATATTCATTCATTTTGATGCTGTACTTTTTAAAAAGTATAATCGTAAAGCAGAGTACAAAAGCAGACGCTGTAATTCTAGCATCATTTGTTTACTTTTATCTCGATTTGCGAAAATGAAGGACTTAAATAACTGAAATTAATTATTCACTGCTTTAGTTCTGAAATACGTTTTAAATTTTCAAAAGTGTTAAAATGTTCACTAAATGTTTACAGCAAAGTATTTAAGACAACTGCGCACGGTATTTACTCCTGAGGCGAAACATGAACATGCAGTTTAATAAGGCAGAGGAGAAAGCGTTGATTTCACTTGTCACCAAACAGCGTCGTTACAAGCTGTAGGCAAGAGATAATATAGTCAAAGCTGGATTAATTGTCCCCAGAGGCTGATTAAACGAGCTGACATGTGCTTATTAAACGGATTAAATCTAACGTTACCTGCTATATAAGCATGCAGAATACCATATCAACTCTTTCAGCGCCCAAATCGTACATATAAATTCAAAAATATTTGACATAATACCTTTACAGACGTGCACTTTAAAATGTCTCCAGATAACTATAGCAGCATATAAATCAGAAGAAAGGAGTCAATGTGCAAATTGGGAGCGTCTTTTTGCAATTCTAATCAAGAAAATAGCACTTATTTATGGTATTTTTAGGGTTCGGATCAAACCTTTGTCCGTTTGGAGGGTTTAAAAGATTTCGCAGATGAAATGTAGGTAATATCAAGGATATGAAAGCAATGTAATGTTTCATACTTTTGTAAATAATTGTATTTACTTGTTTACAATTTGGCTTTTTTTCGTTGATAAGGTTACATATTTGGCTTTATTTATTTGTTTACTTATCTAATATTTTATTTATTTATTTACTTGAAGTTAATTATAAGTGCTTGCACAATAATTTTATACTTGTGCACTATGTATTTTTCTCAACACTGAATTTGGGGCCATATAATGTGATTTTGTGCTTATTTCATCTATTATGCAATAGTTCACTTAATTCTAAGTTGACTAACATTTGAATCGTAACGTTAGCTCAAGTAGAGCGGGAGTTAAAAACAAAGAGCAAAAAATCTTCATAATGGGCCTCGGCGGCATTTGACAAATTTTCTCCAACTTACAACAATTTGGAAGATTCCAGAACATGAATTTTCAAAGATCTAGAAGTGACTTTCCTGAAAGCATCTATCTGGTTGTCTGAAAAGTCATGACGCACATTTTCTATGTTTTTCAGAGGTCCTTATATAAAAAATAATGAGCAGTCAATAGTAGTGTTACGAATTTTGTATATAGATAGATGATTTGGGGGCAATCATTTGTAAATTTGTTGTATTTTCCTGCGTAATGTAACATGCAAAATCTAAAGAGACGAGCTATGTCGGAAAAGTAAGAATACAGGGCAAGTCCATTTGGTATTGAGTAAATGGGTATCTGGGTAATTGGGCGAGATATCGCCAAGTTAACAACGGTTTTGGTGACTTATTTTGTCGCCGAATTCAACGAGAAATCGCCAAGAGTCGACAAACTTGAAGACCATTTGGCGACATTTGGGTCCGGTCCCTGTATCACTGTACTACGTATTGTTATTGTAATTGAATAATTGTAATTGATCACTATATTAACTGCCACCGTAACTCGACCCTCATATTGCTTTCCAGTAATTTCAAGAAGCAGAAGAAAGTACAAGGAATATCTCGAAGGCTGAATGAAAACTATATATGGCCGGGCAGAGAACATCTGCTCTTAGTTAGTTTTTGTTATTGTTGCGAGTTGTTAGTTCAGAGTGAGATCGGATTAGCTTTCTCTTTACGTGAGATTTGCATTGCGTTGTGTTTAACGTTCTTAGTAGTTTGAAGTGTAAATACTGATTGTACTGTGTGAGACTGCGAACACTTGAACGAAAAATTCCAGAGCTCTGAAATATTCCTTTTGATAAAAATAAATTTTATTAATCAACAATCGGACCTCAGCGCATTCAATGTATTATGAACCCGTACGCACGCAACAATATATTGTCCGTTTTGTTCCATAACTGTTTGATTTCTTTAAACCACTTGACCGCTATGGGCGCATATATGTGTCCAGCAGGAACCATCGGTGAGGCCTGTGGTCGCATAAGTAGCCAATGGATACAAATGTGCGCTCGGCGAAGGCTTTGTCTGTTTACAGCTGTCTCATGTGTTATGTCCGGAAATTATTTCTATCGTACATGCAAAACACTCGCAGAAACCACGTACCTCGTTCGCTGCTTAGCAACAAGAAAAAATGAAATCTGGTTTACTTGGTCAGACATTCTGCGGCCACATGCCACTTACCGAAATGCTTTAAGAGCAGTTAACAGTCAAAGGGTTAATGAACTTCGCTATTCGTCATTCACAAAAGAACCTAGCTTTATCACAGAAACGCTAAACAAGGTGCTGATTTATGGCATCATCTGAATCGAATGTTATACCACAGAAGAAATTTTGAAGAGGGCGAAGGAAGTGAAAAAACTGTGGGCACAAGATCAGGCGATTATGATACCCATTCAACCTCGAATAGTTTTTGTCAGGTTATCAAATTCGTGAGTTGTCTCGCGTTATGGGGATGCAATGCAGTTCTTATACTATTAACTAGGTCTGGAAGTTTCTGGAAGATGGATTCGTTGAAACTGGCTAGCTGACGATATCACACATTCGAACTGATTTGTTGGTTCGTTGGTAGGAGTTTAGAAACAAACCACTTACAAGTTGGATCACCCAACAAAACACATTGGAGTTAACGATGAAAAGTGTTGCCATGCGTATTATACTCATCTGGTCTTATGCTCTTAAGTTTTCACTTGTTTAGCTCTCTTCAAAATTTCTTTCGCAGTAAAATATTCAATTCAAATGAGGCCGTAAATCAGCACCTTAGCTAGGTTCTTTTGTGAAGGAGAAATTGCGAAGCTCATTAAAAGAAAGTAAAACGTTATCAAACAAATCGGGCAGTATAATATTGACTGATCATTGCTCTTTATATAAATAAAGAATCTTTGAAGAACATAGAAACAAATGCGCCATGACTCATCAGATAACCTAACAGAAGTGCTTACCTCTCTTGGCAACCTTATCAGTATCGACTGCATTGCAATCAGCAGTTAGTCATTAGTTAATTCAGGATCGTACGACTTGAATGATCCTCTGCTCCGTGATCACCGATTCAGACTCGGCTCAGCAAGCGATTTTGGTGATCAGCGATATCTTTTGCATGTTAAGAAGAATTTCATTTTACCTCTGTTTTCCTCTTGGGATATTTGCACCTGTTCAGGTTGCCTGTAAGAAATGCTTCTAAATAGATTCAGTCTGTGTTAATCATCCATGTGCCTTAATTATTTATTTAAAGAAAACTCTACGAACATGTAGCAAGTCATAATACATATTTCTTATTTATATTTTTTTATAATATTGCCAATACTTTCTATCAATTTATAATACGTATTGCTATGCTGAAAAGACATGGGTTCTGGCTTTTCTTCAAACTCGAGATCTTCGACTTTGCTCTATCAGGTTGCTTTTATGTACCGTTATAAATACATACACATATATGTAATACAAAAACATGTAAAATAAAATTCTGTATTTAACTTGCAACATTTTCTTAACTCTCTATTTTGATCCCGACATTTGATTTGTAACTGCTTAGAATAAATCACTCTAAACTGTATAATTAAAAAAAAATAATCCATGTCATACAATTTTTGCATCACGCTAATAATGATGCAGGCACTTAGATAAATGCTGTAGTGAATAAGATTTGAAATTGGGGAACCAAATCATATTTTTAGCCAACAGGTATTAAATGTGACCAAAAAACTCATTCTAAAACAGGCTTTCATTTTCGATACGTTCACTTTGTTTCTCTCGCTTCATTTCAGCCAACTTGCTAACGGGTACTTCTCTGTCGTCTGTCTTCGAATACATTTCAGTAGCTATGTAGTCCTTTAAGAAAAGATGATTATTGCGCCAATTTATCTGTACTGGCTTAAAAAATGTTTGTCATCAAGAAAAGGAATATTAAAATCGGCCATGACTGCATCGATACATCCAAGTTATTTCATGCATACATGCTATTTACAGACTGATTGTAGTTTCTATAATTTCTTCATTAGGCTCAAAATTTCGAGCTTGAAGTCGTGACCTGAATAAACTTAAGGTTATCCTTTGTAATATAAAACGTATTATATCAAGACATGTTTGATTCCTGTAATTTTGCATAGGAATATATTAATAATTTTCAAAGAAAAACAAGGTAAAACCGACATCTTTTAATTTTTTATTCATTAAATTCTAAATTGTGTGAAACTACACTTTTCATGCCTCAGAGGCTATTCATAAACATAACTGTAATAAAATTGGTTTGTTTTATTGTATGTTAATTTTGTTTCATTGACGGATATGATAGTAAGAAAATCACACGTGTGTTCACATTTAAGATCATATAGATGAGATTTATGAATTCATGCATAAATTTTACAATCTTTCACTCAAATTACAAATGAATGAATATTGCATAACAGCTGTGAAATAATATTTAATATTGCATAGTTCATATGAAGCATTAGTTTGCAATTAGTTATATGGCAAAACATACAAATGCTATTAGCCTAAGGGAAGGGTGTCTTCGTGCAGGCCTTTCTAAAAAAAACTGACTTATATTTAGGTTACACATGGGGAAAATCGCTACAACTAACAATGCAGCCATCCCGTTCGCTTGGGTTTGAACCCAGGACAAACTACCAGCACTCAGCTGTCTAACCACTCAGCCATTGGTGGGGCTGATATGAAACATTGTTTCGTTATGATGATAAATCAAATACGAAATGAGGTTTTTAATCATTAGTTAGAAGTTTTTAATCAATTAAATTATAATTATACTTGAAAAGTATTGATTAAAATAATTTCTATTTATGTCACTCTATAATATTCTGTACAAGGCCTTTAAAAGCTTAACACACATACACTGACATAAATATATAAATCCTTATAAAAATGATAATTGATTGTTGATTATCATAAAATACGAGAGGAGAACATCATCAAAACAAAGAAATAAAATATTTCTAATAAATTCGAACTTCTGAGAGAAAATTAACGAGAAGAATTCCTTTTCCGTGAATCATAATGAGATTTCTAATGCTGAAACAGTAAAAAGCGTAATTCCACCTTCAAACTTTCGGTTTGATCAAATTTTAATTAACTAACACGCTTCCAGAAAACGATTTACTGATACGCCTGTAATTTAACTAATTTAAGAAAACAGTAATTTTATATAACTCTGATGAAAGGCGAGAGGATTAAGATATTTACTTATCGTATTTCCAAATATGTTAAAATAAGCTTGAATAATATTTAATTAAAGATAAACCAAACTTGTTGAAAGACTGTTAATCATGGATACTGGGTGGCATTTTAAAATTGCTTTGCAGAAGTAAAAAGAAATATAAACTAAGGATACAGTTCCGTTAAAATAATAACACTTGCATTATACTCGTAACAAAGCATTTAATTACTATCAAGGCATAAAAACTCGTTTAATGATGCAGAGAATATTTATGATTGGCCTAAGCAACATTTTATTTTACAATTTACCTAAAGCTGTAAGCTTATATGAATATATTTTTAATTATCTAAATTAATTTAATTACGTAAAAATATACTTAATACACTTAAAACAGCGAAACTTTCTGATGGTGCAGTACGTTATTATTGAGAAAAACGGATGCTATTTAAGATTCGTATAAAATATAATTGTAAAATAAAAATTATTTTAAATGAACGAAAATTGACCGTAGGAAGTAGGATAACTATCATCTGCTTTTAGAATGAAATAATGATTTAAATCTGCAAGGCATTAAAAAGGTGTTTAGAGCGAATACATTGTGTTCAATAACTTGTCCTGGCAATAATGACCCCGGTCTTTGCCGATGGAATTTCTAAAGTTTCAGTGGCTGATTATGCCACAGGAATCAATATGGTTTTCAAATGGTTATGCCAACTTTTTAGAAATTCAGGAACTCACGTTCTCAGTTTTATTGCTAATTTCGTTAACGTCCTTAAGCGCTACTGTTACTGCCCTTTTTTTACGAAAATGGTCCCAGGATATGTTTCTCCTAGATGCAAACAATCCTAATCTGTTAGTCTAAATGCATTAAATTAGTTAGTTAACCTAAATACCTATATATATATATATATGAAGGCTTTTTTGTTCTCTTTGTTTACTTGTAATGTAATGAAATACAGTACATCCCGTTAGTTAACGTAAATTCGCAGTTGCGTAAGCGTGCGAAATCTATAACAAACTAAAATCTTTCACTTGGAAATAAGGACTCCGTAAGCAATTCAGTCTTTCTCCAACCCATGCGTTTTGCATTCAGACAATATTTGTGAGGTTAGTTTAAAGTCCCTTATTTATCACCGTTAGTATCTGCTATTTATTTATCCTTAGATTGGTATCACACATCCATTTATTTCGGACGAAAAACTGTTTCAAGCAATTTTCCTGCCTG
The DNA here is from genome assembly GCA_000611955.2 of Stegodyphus mimosarum. NCBI lineage: Eukaryota > Metazoa > Arthropoda > Arachnida > Araneae > Eresidae > Stegodyphus > Stegodyphus mimosarum. The sequence goes on from KK121309.1 coordinate 362,589, forward strand.
CTTAACCGTTGAAAGAAAGACGCAAGATTTTTTTTTTTCGTTCTTTCCCCAAAAAATTGGAAGTTGTTCGTTTTCTACAATTTATCAGCTATCAGCATCGAACCTTCATCGAATCATCAACCATCATTTACATTGGAGAACTATTTTTCCACTTTATATGGTAACCCCCAAACCATCCTCGGTGATTGGCTGCTTCATATCGCGTGGCAAAGCATAAAAATCGCTATAATGAACTCTTCCGAAATGTTTTGAGTATAGGATACGACCTTTTCAAAGTACTGAAGATATCTTGCCGATTGAATTGCCAACGGCAGACGTTAAGAAATTCGCAACAAAGGGACTGCTGAGCAGCCATATCCATTCTGAAATACCTATCTACCAGTAATCTACAATGCTAAAATGCGTTACCACACAATCTATTCTAGGCATGTTTATGAGATGCCGTTCACAACAACATCAAGATGGTAACTTAGGCAATTCCGATCACCCTATCTTTAACATCGAGAACGGTAGAAATTAAGAGAAAATATAATTTCTCTTCACTACCATTCGCCTCCAGCTCCAACCATTATTCATCTAAGTCTCCTACAGAGGCAAATTAGTCTTCACAAAACCCTTTTTTCATTTGAAAATTTCTGTTTCAGCCTGTTTTTATATTCTTCTATATACCTTTTTACACTTTAAATAACTAATCCGAGTTAATATTGAATAATATTTAATTTATAAAACAATGTTGTGTAAATACTATAAATACTGTTATGGATTTTGTATTTATTTAGCTATTTATTTAGAATTGTAATTCAAGTTGTTTTATTTTCCCGTGCATTTAATATTTAAAAATAAATATCTCGTAATTGTACTGTTTTGCTATCCACAAAAATCGAGGAAATAGGTTTTTATGAGAATATTTTCGTGTTTGATTAAAAAGCTTATAAAAGCCGAATTAAAACACATCAGCTCATTTTATTGGCACTCTTGGAATCTCCAAAACTGAAAAACCCTGCTTAAAAAAGATTACTAATTGGATCAAATTTACTGAAATTCTATACAATTACAACCCGCCCTTCCTTCCCTTGAAGAATAACACCGACATTGATAGAGCTATCAACATGCTCACAGATACTATTATGCATGCGTATGATAATGCAACGCATAGCGTCCCGGCGGATAGATTTACTGGAAAATTACCAACAAGCATTCGAGAAAAAATGAAAACCAGAAATAAACTACGAAAACGATGGAATTTATCATGGGACCCTGGATTAAAAAGACAACTTAATAAACTTAATCGTGAAATTAAAAAGGAAATTGCAGATCATCGCAAGGAAATCTGGGATGAAAAAATACTTAATTTCAACGCGCCTGACAACTCCTTCTGGAATTTTACTAAGCGCCTGAAAAATAAACCTACGATAAATAAACCCATTTATGGGGAACAAAGAATTGCTCTCACTAACTTAGAAAAAGCTGAGGTCCATGCTGATCATCTCGAAATTCAGTTTTCGCCTAATGAGTCACCAAATGACCCAGAATTCACTAATTATGTCAACCATTATATCTCTGACTGGATTAATGCACCTGCAGTACATAGATGCCCTAAATTTGCAACACCTCAAGAAGTTATTTATATTATCAAGAAGCTCAAGAATCAAAAAGCCCCAGGGCACGACAAGCTTACAAACATTGCAATCAAACATCTCCCTACTAATGTTCTATGCAGATTTGTAAATATCATAAACGCATGCCTTACAAATTTATATTTTCCCGTTTGCTGGAAAAAAGCCAAAATTATCCTGATTCCTAAACCTGGCAAAGATCATATGAAGCCAGAAGGTTACCGACCTATCAGCCTTTTGCCTGGTCTAGGCAAAATTTACGAGCGAATTATTATGAACAGACTTCAAACTTATTTCGATCTTTTACCCAAGGAACAATTTGGATTTCAGAAAAACCTTTCAACTGTTAAACAGCTCGTTCGGCTAACTGAATTTATTGGAAATGCTCTGCATAACAAATCTTGTGTAGCCTTACTCATGCTAGACGTGGCGAAAGCCTTCGACCGCGTCTGGCATGAGGGGCTCATCTACAAGCTTATCTCCTTAAACATTGAACCGGAAATGATCAAGTTACTATACTCCTTTCTTACAAATAGAAAATTTTTTGTTTCCATAGAAAATGAACACTCAAGTCTCAGGAATATTAAAGCTTCTGTTCCACAAGGTTCTATTTTAGGACCCCTTCTTTATCTCTTTTATGTGTCAGATTTTCCGCCCCTGGATCTGATTAGCGGCTGCTTTATCGGCTGCTATGCGGACGATACTGCAGTGGCTGTCAGATCCATTAGGGCTGAACATGCAGTATTAAAACTTCAAAAATTTATGCCTTCCATTGAATCGTGGTGCACCAAGTGGCGTATTGCTATTAATGCATCAAAGTCTCAACTTTTACTCATCCGGAGAAGATATGCACGCAAAGGATTCTATGGTGAATTGAAATTATTTAATGAAAAAATACCACTTGTCACCAAAGCCAAGTACCTTGGTATCGTGCTGAACACCTCCTTTAAGTGGAATGATCATATTGCAAAAATTAAACAGAAGACCATAGGAGTAATTAACAGCCTCACTCCCTTACTTGGAAAATATTCAAGACTAGACCTTTATAAAAAACGTCACATATACACTGCTATTATTCGTCCAATTATGACATACGCTTCACCCGCATGGGCAGCCTATAAGGCAAAGGATATTAAAATTCTTCAAATTATTCAAAATAGATTCTTAAGATTAATTACCGGAGTTCACTTTTATGTTTCTAACGATATGCTACATAAGGATCTACAAATTGAAACTATGGAAAAATATCTGCACAAATTGAACAAAAATTTCTTCGATAAAGCCATAAATTGTGACCGACTGAAGCACTTCAACACGTTTGATTACATCATCCTTGAAGAGGACGTTGACCTTCGTGCACTTGCAGCATTCCTCACGCGGAGTGCTAACTTCCCCACGTAATAAAAATTCATGACTGGTTTCCGTTCACACAATGTTTAATATCCTGTACATGTTTGGTGCCTACCTTACTTATACTTTTCAATTTACATTAACTGTTTTGTAACTCATGATACTGTATCGTATTTAAACTTGTATATTTTATATTTATTATGCATTGTATATCTTTTCAGTCGTCTTGTATTTGCCACTTGTGGCTTCCCTTTTGACCTTTACTCTTTTATTTTTTATTTGTCCGGACTTTCAACGTCTTGTGGCCTTTTTAGGCAAATTTTGTCATTGAGCCGGTAAAGTTGCATTATTTGCAATAACTCGGCTATAAAATCACTGACTGACTGATCAGCTCATTTGTTGTTGTTTTAAGGGAACTGTATTGTTTACTTAGTGCTGTTAATGACTGTAGCGAATTAGCTGTGAGATCGAATTAACTTTCTCTGTACTTTGAATTAAGTTGTATTCAACGTTTCAGTAGTTCAAAATATGACTACTGTGAGATACTGTGATATTGTACGAATATCTCTGAGGAAATATTTCAGCATTTTGTTTTATTTCTTGCGAAAAGAATAAATTTTATTAATTTTTTATTGACTTGTGCCTTTAATGCATTACGAACCCGTACGCACGCAACAATACATACGTTCATAGATATAACCATAAATACTGCAATTTCTAAAGATGCACTTAAACAGTTTACAAAATTGGCTTGATTATGGAACGCATTATTCATGCAATTCAGTAGCTTATTGTAGTAGCGGCAAAAATAATCTTAATACCTGTCATCATAAGGATTTAAACTGACAGTTATAACAAGCAAAGGAAATGATAGTTTTATGCGATAGTAGTTAAAAAGTCTTAGCAAAGAATAATATTTTTACAATCGTCGATTATTTATACAAAATTTTGATTTGTGATTCAATATTAGCTGCATTCTGGGAAACAATTAACTTGAAGAGACACAAATATCACAAGAAAAAGGAGTAAACAAACCGAGAGGCGGTGTCTTGACCAGGTACACGATATCGTTGATAACAAGATGAAAATCTTCGTTCATGAGGGATGCGATGCTCGTTGAGGACGCAATCCTTGTCCCGTCTGAAATGATATACGAGTAATAAGTTATAAGTTCTCTGACTAAATGATGACCGAAATGATAGTTTCCAACCTACAACATACAAAAGTTAAGATACATGTATACGTGAATAGAAAATGTTTTCTTATAGAGCGAAAGAAACTGTTTAGAAGAAACTTCAGACGAAAAAACATTAAGTATGCATAATTTGATCCAGACCACATCGTAAACAATTTGTGTCATGAATTCTCAAAAAGGCAACGTATAATTTATATATTAGGTATGTTATGCACATATTTCTGGAAAATTAATATTAGTCCTTATACATTTTGTGTATCAAAATCGCTAATTATTTAAGAATTGATTAGGATAATACCGAAGTTATTATAAAGATAATTCATCAAAGATGTGGTAAATGCATTTAATTATTACTGACTCTTTACATGAATAACCATTTAAAGCTACATAAATTCAGAAGTTTGCTAATAATCACGTCTTTCTGACTAGTGACCATTAGACAGCAATCATCACGGAAGAAAATAACAGTTCTCATACTCCTTAACTTCATTTGTTTTTATTACAGGTTTAAAAACTACCCTGCACCTTACCATATCCTTGCCACTTCATACGGCAGAAGGTTTAGCTGAAAAACATAGATGTGGAAAATTAAAAACCTTTGTTACGTGGTTTAGCCACATCATTTAATTCACCCCGTTAAGAAATTCTGAGATTTTCAACTAAACACAAATAAACACGCTTACAAGACTGCAGTTTAACACATTTAAGTGTTACAGTTGTAGGGTTATTATCATTTTACTTAACCAGTTATTATGATTTAGACCTTTGCTATAACATATCCTTTAAGTTTTATTGCATCGCCACAACTGGTGGCTTGATTATGTAAGCACAAGACGTGCATCTATATTCCAGTTCTGATTTTAATAAAAAAATTCTTTCAAGCCTTACCAAGACTTTGCAGCTATTCCCAGGCACAGCAGTAATTCGCTCCTCGCCTGTTAGGAGTTTGATGCTAGTTTATGGTAACAATGCGAGTCAGACTCTATACAGTCACTAGTGCAAAAATAAGAAATTCTTTTTTTTTTAATAATGGTTTTTGAAATAAACTGTAAGATGGACCAAAGTCTGCATGTGCGTTTTTGAAGTATCACTTAGAAAAAAAAAAGATGACAGAAAAATCTCGCACCGCAGAGAAATTGCGCAATGCGTTTAATACCTCCTCCCTGAGGAACGCGTAGGCAGAATTTTATGTTCGTCAGGGTATGAAATACTATGTTATGTATTACGGTATAGTTTAGCATTTGGTTTTGATCTGGCGCGAGATACAGTGATTCATTCTCATTCGCAACTCTGGTAGTCACTTGATAAAGAATTTTCTTTTTGTAAAGTTGAAATTTTTTTTTCTTTAAAATGTCACGAAAAATAAAAACGGAAACTTAAATTCGCAGCTAGTTCGCTGTCGATACACATTATAAAGAAATTTAGTCCGTCGGATAAGATTCGTTCCAAACTAAGTTCGAGGTCTTTTCGGACAATTTCATGAATGTGAAATAAGTTACACAGATACCAATGAAATGCAGTATGTATATAAATACTTAATGTTGAAAGAAATTAAAGTATACATGTCAGGTTTTAAATCAGAAATGTATAAGTATAGTTCTAAAAAACATGCCTTTGCATATTTAGATCACGATTTACGCTTTAAGAGGACACTAGAACGACACAACTGAAGAATTTTAATTTAAAAATCCATAAAAAATTTACAAAGGCAAGTGTGTATTTATTGGACATGCAGGAGAAACCTAGAAGATGTGATTTCTTACCTGTACTTTGAATGCTGACCCTATCTATTCCCTTGTCTTCTTTCTGTAAGTCTTGCAGAAAGTCGGAGACAGTGGAAGTTATAGGCCGAAGGGTAAAACGGCACCGCTCACGACGAGAGGGCAGAGGCACCGTGATCACAGGCAGACCGCGTTGGTAGTACACAGTCACCTCTAGCCGTAAGAGAAATAAATTCACATCAGATTAATTCAATAATGCTGCTAAGTTTTATAATTACACTACCAATGAACTGTCTGTGACATAACAATAATAGCATCGTTCAAATGAAAAAGTACCGAATTGCATATTTATCGTATTTAGAGACGAGGGAAACTCAGAGTGTCGTTCTGTTGCAATGGTGATTCGTACGAAGGACTGCAGACAGCTTTTGAGGAAGTGACATAGTGGCACAGTGGAATTACAGAAACGAAACAGAAAAAGTGAGTATAGTGTGGCGTTGAATAAGCTGAAAGGTCGTAAGTGGTAAGATTGCAAAACAGACACTGAAAGCCGTGAGCCTTTGCGCGTTGAAAGTGCAAAAATCCACAAAAGACTGAAATGTCCGTAGTTGATAATCACAAACGAGAGATCAGAGATGTTGAGTAAAGCGACTACCTTCTCTCATCTACATACCGCTAAGTTGACATGCGATCTTTTGAAGCAGTTTTGCAGACAGTCTCATAAATATTCCATTTTGCAGTCTTTAGTTACTTTGAGCTCACTGGACTGAAGAAATACCAATGAAATCTCTTCGGTGCCTGTCAGTCTTCTCAGGATAGACATTCAGAACTCATTCTATGTGCCACACAAAGAAGACATTTATGTGTTCTGGAGCCTGTAGAATCGATATTTACGTAGAAGCCTCTAAGTTATGGGGAAATAACCAAGAGGCTGGTCCTTCAGAAATAAGTGCTTTGATAACTTTAATGGATATGCTTGAATATATTAATATTATAAAAAATTTGCTCAAGTAGGTATTTTGTATTCAATCGTTCCTTAAATTTCTCATCTGAATGCTCCTTACGAATAAATATGTGTTATATTTATATATTTAAATAAAGCTGCTCAGCTAGTATTAATTAAATCACTACTAAATATTTTTACCATTATCTTTCTTATCCATAACCGCATATAATTACCTTTTCTAATTGTCAATTTTCCCATGACTATCACAATCCTGAAAGAAAATATTATGTATTAAAGAGATATATCGCGTGTATTCTTTGTAAAGCAAGATTCAAGTTATTTAATGCATTTCTAACGCAACAGTTTATATTCACTAAACGACCGTCTGCTTCAAAGGTCAACTTATAAATACTGCAGTCTAAACAGAATAAGACAAGAATTTGACAAATAGGTGCAATTAATTCATTTTTCAAACTATCTGATTTTATACTCTTATTAGATGTATTTAATGCTGTTTACTTTGATCGATGCATTGTAATCTATAATGCTGTTATGCCTGACTGTTTGTGTTTATACAATAAAATATTTCTTCTCTTATCCGTTGAAATACAATTTAATTCCGATATGCATTTAAGCGCATGTGGAATGTGTTTCACAAAATTCTGAAATGCTGAATAAAAGGTTAATGAATAAAGTATGAATTGAAAGCTGCTTATAAATTTGGAATAAATTTGCCATATATTAGAAAAATATATATTAATATCTGACTGGAAAGATATTGTGTTAATACACTGCCTGTATTATGTTTGTATAATCAAATTTTCTACGTGTAGTTAAAGGAATCACACGCAATACATTTACGGTATGTAAATTTATTGAGAGGTTTTCATTTCTTTCTTAGCCTTCATACAAATTGCTTTCTCATTGCTTTTAATGCAGATATTTTGCATATAACGCGTATTATTGCTTAAACATTTTATAATGTCAGTTATACAAAGACCTTGCATAACAATCTTATTTACTAGAGTTTAGATATTTTTGCCAAAGGCGTTAATTTAAAACTAACTTTAATGGTGCATTTGCTTTTGTTTAATTTTAATATTTTGAAATTAATTCAAACTTTTTTTTCAGATGAAGTTATATCGTAAGGCTCTGCTGTTTCTGTTTCAATTGTTAGTTTTGATTTTCCGGTAATAAAGGAAGGAATCTAATCATCTGCATAAAGAGCAGCATGTATTGCTAAACCTTTCTTAATTTCAGAGCAAATTAACATGTTTTCTTTTAATGCTGAATTTACGCTTGCAGATATTTATCGATGGAAATCAGAAAGTAATTGTATTTAGATACATATATATATAACTCTTAGCTACGGGAAAAGTTTTATTTGGGCATAATTAATTGTTTCATTACGTCGAAACAATTAAGTCTGTTTTTCTGAGGTAAGAACAGTCTCTTGGATGAATATGAGCATATGCTTCTGATTTGCATTACAATTCGATAAAACCATGAAAGCATCAAGTATCCTATTCAAATTCCAGCTAAATAATTCGAGTCAAATTACCAATGTTTCGAAGTAATTCTATTAATTTGGTTCAAGGTAAATTTAACAAAATTTTACTAAGTTTGAATGAAACTGCAGAATAGCTTAGAATTACTACGGTGCAATGTAACGGTTTTAATAAGAGACGATACTGGCTTTGTTATAGGGTGTGTCTTTTTTTTTTTTTGGAAATAAGCTTTGTGAAAATCACTCTCTATTTTGGGCGAATTCTTCACCGTTTCCGAAATATTCGCGGAAAACTGAGAGAGAAGTTAAATTCTGTTTTAACTTAAACATTTAAATTCTGTTTTAAAGGTTTCAAGGTTACCCTACAAGTTTAATTGTCAGCAGTGTGTTTACACATCAGAAACATACCAGAATAAGGTGTGATATAATAGAGTTTGCATGTTTGGATGAGCGTGTATTACATCTTCAAATAAATTTACAAATCTGTTAAATTCTAATTTTTGAACCGAAAACAGAAAAAAAAAAGTACAGTGATGTTCAAAACACACTTTGCGTATAGTGTTTTGATGATGATAATAATCGTATACAGTTATATATGAAAATGATAATGGTCAATCACGAAGTAGAATGAAAAATTATGGATTGTGATTAATTACGCTTATAGTTCTTTATTTCTAGTAAAAGAGGGCAAAAATAAAATTTTTGAGATTCTCAGTATACCATAAATTGTTCAGATAACCTCTGTATAATGCAACAGAAAATATTCGAATATAACAGCGCCATATAACGGT
>KK121309.1:371742-415822 GCA_000611955.2 Stegodyphus mimosarum
GTGGAGTAAGAACTGATAGCATGAATCCAAAAACGCCGACATGAGCCTAAGATGGCTGACGTGGGTGCGTAGTGATCTGATATAAGCGTCCTGGCATAATCCTCCTCTTGTTTTGAAGATCAATTGCGCAAAATTTTTATCAAGATCGGAATAAAACTGCAGATTTGCATGAATTACACACAAACAAACGGATATATTCTTATAAAATACATTTAAAAAAAAATTATAAAAATATCTTATAAAAATATTTATATATTAAATATATATAGAGAGAGAAGATTTTAATGAATCCAGCTAGTGTAATTTAACTAGTTCTGTTAGTAATGAATAACACTGAAATGGATATGCGTTTATTGCTTTTGAATCTCTTATGTTGATAGTTAATAAAATAAATTTGAAAGAAAACAGAAAATATCCTACACTTTGCTGAACGAGAAAACAATTCATCGTGGGAGATAAAAATGTTTTAATTCGGGCGGTGGCAACACACCTGTTTTAAATCATTAAATTTGTTTATTAAATTTGAAAGACAAATATACTACGGAAGGTAATACCTTTCTTTTACACTGCCGAGTTTTGCGCTTAGATTTAAAACATAAATATCTTAAGCTTTGCAGAGCAACACACGCGTTATATTATATATGCCACTACCTTTCCAGAAACAATGGCATGGTAGCCTGTCTTCAAATAGGAAATTATTCTGTTGCAAGACCACGGAACAAGATTTTGCTATGTCAAAAATACTTGAGAATCTTACGATTCTATGTTTCTGTACATTTGTTATATTCGCTTATTAACGCATTGCGTAAGCAGAGAAACGCCTTTTTAACGCTAACTTAGAAAAAGAATTTTTCAGTGCTCATGATTGTTGGTTAGCAGAGAAAGATTACTAGCCAGCAATACGTTTCGATACTTCAGTCATTTATTAGAATATCCGAACATTTTCTTTTGCATTATGCAGAGGTTGTCTGAACAATTTATGGTATATTTAAGTAGTATACTATACACAAAGTACGTTTTAAACATCAGTCTGCATTTTTCTGTTTTATATCCAAATATTACAACTTAACAGTTTTGTATATTTATTTTATTAAGACATAATATTCGCTCATTCAAACATGCAAAATTTATTATATCGCACCTTATTCTAGCAAGCTTCTGATGTGTAAACACATTGCTGACAATTAATCTTGCTACACTGTGAAAAAAAGCAGTTCAGAGAACTATATTTATTTCAAAAATGCATTATAACGGAAGGATAAAATTGATAAAATTTCACATCATTCTGAGGTACAAAACATGCAGAATCTCAAGCAAGTTGGGCATCGAGTCAAACAACTTTTGATTGGCAATTCTGCAACCCCTTTAGCTTCAGCTCTATGCCAGAGTTTATCTGTTATTCTGGCAGGCCAGTACATAGTGTGCCGAAAACGAACTCAAACGAGTTCAAATACATGCAGACAGCCAGTCCACGATTCTAGTCACGGAAAATATTAAACATAATTCTCCGATCATATAAGATATCTTTGACATCTCCACCTCGAATCGTGACAAAAAACCTATAACCTCATGGGTGAAATTCCATGTGGGGATTTCGGGAAACAAAGAAGCAGAAAAGGTTTCAAAATCTGCTATTACCGACATAGAAGTAGATCTAATAATTCTATTTTGTCCCCAAATCCCAACTAAAACACCAGCTTAAATGTCTACGGGATCAAGGCAGGAAAAAATGTGGAAAAACAATGATAAGAGAGAAGACTCTACCAAATTAAACCTTATGTAAAACAGACAGGATCAGCACTAGAACTTTCCTATTTCTCGATAGCAGAAGGGAAGAATTTAATACTGGTATTGATTACAGTGGAATATATAGTGGAATATCATATAAGCAAATAATGAACACACTGGATATCCAAAAATATAAATTACAACTAAGAACCTACTTGACAAAATGACTGAAGGACAAAATCAACGAATGGATAGATTAGAATTGACAGAAAGCCACGAAGATCATACAACACCAATTTGCATCCACCAGCACGAAAGAAAAGAAAGATTAAAATTTTCTCTCCTCCGTAGATTCTACGCGTAGTAGAAACTCTCGCATGTTCAACGTAAGATCATCGTGCATATATTCATACTATTATGTGTATGCAAAATATTGTTGTGTATTTACTATTATGAATTATAAAATATAAATGAGAACGGCACCATCTGTCACAATTATATTGTAACTACATGTAAAATTTTAGATATGTAAAATACTTCTAATTCTCAAATAAATATTCGACATTGCAGATGAAAAGCATATTCCCTTATCGTAGGAAGTGATACTCATGAGGCGTGGTAAACCAAATATCAAACAATGTACACGGCACCCGGTCGGGCTGCCCGTGGCCCCATGAGATGTGCTTGTCTTCTAGATAGGTAGTGAACTTGGATAATACCCACATTGCCCATGGTTAACCAAGGGGCGTCCACTGCACTTCAACCTGAACTTGGCAGGTGGGTATGGTCATGCCAATTTCACTGCAACCATTTCTCAAACATTTTGAGCAATGATAAATCAGAAGAATGCATTGGTTAGGACAAGATTTAATCACCCTGCGTATTAAAAAAATGTACATACTGTGGTCTCACTATGTCCATCTAAAAAGGTCAGCAGCACTACGCACGCGCCGAAGATATGGCATGTCACGAGCATTAAAACTTCAGCAAAGTAAAGGTGGCTTATCAAAATACTGCATATGTGGATTAAGCATGAAAGGAACATGAAACCAACGCCACCCCATACCATTAGTTCAGGTGATGGACTGGTAGGACGAAAAAGGTTGCAATTATTTCCCTTCGGCGCTTTCAAACACGGTGGACGGCCATCACGCTGCAGTAGGCAAAAGCAGGTTTTCCCGAAAATTTCACACCACTGATATATTGTGTGCTGTTGATGTGACATGTTGCTATTGCCCTAAATTCTGCGCGAAAGGCATTTAGCCCTTTTGGACAGTAAGTGGCATTGCAGGTTTCACCGCACCGTACCTGATAGTATGTAATATGCGCAGTAGTATGCAATTTTTCAGACCTTCGGTTGCATGATGTGGCTGCACGATCCGTAATAGTAATGTGCACAAGCTGTCGTCGACGGCATTAAGTGAATGACAGAAGTTGAGATTCTGCACCTCATACTGTGGAGTCCTCCCGAAGCATTAACTACAATTGCAACAATTGCGCAGTATGATAATCTGTAGTTCCTGTTGAGCTAGGATTCTGATCTCGATTAAGTTATGGGAAGCAGGGGTATGAGTTCCTTCTTCTTTCGTGAGATATAACGCGACTTCTAACACAAATGACAGCAAGAAAAAGTGATTTCCGAAGGAAATTTCGCCATTTCAATTTGAATTTTTATATTACTTCAAGATTTCATTATTCTTGCCTGTAATGTGACAAATTTTGTGATGTAAAAATAGAGTAATTAATATTGAAATCCAGTCAAGCAGCTAACCCAAGGCGAATCACTACTCACACCAAGAAATGTAAAATACTTGTATGCTCATATATTTCCTGATGCATCACAATTATTTTTTCCTAGTGCTGCTTAAATCCCTCTAAATGATTGGAAACTGAACTGGACTTTAGAAAGGTTAGCTTGATTATTTTGATACGATTAATTTTTGTAATATATTTTATTTACATTAATTCGAAATGTAAGAAAATTACTATAAGTTACAGACAATACAAATGAATCGTATTCGTTAATGTAAACCATTTGCCAAACTGGTAATATAAGCAATAAATAATAATATAAACCATTTATAATAACTAACCCTCAAAATTAATTAAAGTGAGAGGAAAGCTGAAGATAATTTATTTTACTAAGGATTTCAAAGATTAATTTCAATGAATACAATTATCTCTTTTAGGTAATCAATATTAGCACCTCACACTTTTACAATATTATCTATGCAAATGGCATAAATGCGTAAAGTTGGAAAACGTCTTATCTGCTATATATCGGAACTAAACGAATATAGGCCAAGGGTATGTTATGTTCAACACTAGTAAAAAAACGTAAGACTTGATGTTAAGATCAAAGAATTTTCTATTTATTTATAGGAGTCGAAAATAAAAATACAGAACAGCATTGAATTGTAACGAGATGCTACAGTAATATATTTTGTACTCTAAGTTCATCTTTTTTCCCAATACCACGACTGTCAACAACAGGAATCTACAAATCTGTGATGGAAAATGCTATAATTTTTCCTTTCGGCACGCGAAGTTAAATTTCCCTATTGTCACATACATTTTGCAGCAGTCGTATATTACATTCGAAAATTTATTGGTGTTACTATAACAAATTGAATTACGGCCATACAGTAAACAACAGAATTCTGAATATTTTTTCATAGTACTTCAGTTAGTGTACAAATCTATATTTTAACTATTGTATGATTACTGTTGTAGTGTTAAGGGGCTTCCATACTCTCTTCTAATTTCATAATTCTCTATACTGTTTATATCTGGGATCTACAATATCAAAAAATCAAATATTTTCAAACAAGGTACCTGGTTGATCCCTTAAGCAAACGTATTTTAGCATTTCAAGCGACAAAATAGAATCACTGCGGTCTCAAATACGGTCTTTTTCGAAACAGGGCTAACCTTATTCCCATGATAAGAATCAGGTCTTAAGGACGATTTTGATCTGAGGAATGACGATTTTGTTCTGAGAAAACTTTATGGTTTAAGGCATGAAATCATTAAGTCCATTCACATCTGTTTAGCAGGACTTAAGCTATAGCAAGTCAAGGAAACGTTGCGCATCCGTACATGTGTAGCTGACTCGGAAACCCTCGCTTTGTTGTTCCCTTGCTTTGTCTGCTTCGCTGTGATTTGTGATTCTTATACCAACTTGGCATAACTTTGAAAAGTTAGAACTTTTAGGCAAAATATTTAAACCAATGTTTGTGAAGTTGCAAGGTCTGGTCGCTTAACAACGAAGCTCGGCTTAAACCTGTTATGAATTTAAAACCACGGTGAGAACGAAGTTTCTGTAAGTCTGTAACATTCCGTAGGCATAAGTTGCAGTTAACCTAATTAGCTCTTAATCATTCTTTCACGTGCTTTTAATCAGCATGATCTTCTAAACAGAGCAAATTCTGTACATGTAACATGAATTACAGGAAAGTTTTAAATTAAGCTTAGTTATTAGAAAAGCTTAAAATACTTGTCACAACAGCCCTTAAGGAAAATATTTGTTGCAATCCTCTCAATAATCAATGCAAAAAATAATGTTCACAGTTATCTATTCCATAATTAAATCTTTTCATGAAATAAATTCTAAAAATTCCCATATGCTGTTATGATGAAATAATAACACAACATGATTACAGCAAAGTGCTCGACGGCTATCTGCTTAAACGGAGGGATGCCTTCGTCGAGGACTTTCTAAAGGAACTGACTCGCATACACGTTCCACGTAGGGAAAACCACGAAAACGGTCATGCAGCCAGCCCGTTCGTGGGATTTGAACCTCGGACCGAGCTACCGGTATTCAACGACTTTATCGCTCGGCCCCTAGTGGGTCCACTGCAGTTTCGATAAACTCGTTCAGAAAGAGATATGATTGCAAATATATTTAATGCGATTTTAATATTTAATTAACTTTTTAAATTCTGTATTTTGATTGGTGGAGATTTAAACACTTGTAGACTGACTAAAGTGTTTAGCTTAAAATCGTTTTATTGTTACGCAGGAATCTGAATATGATTGAAATTTTTTAAATCTGGTTTACAACTAGCATAAACACTAATATTCTATAAGCTCTGTTTATTTATTTCATTCTTTAATTTTTGTGAATTCCCTGTGATACACGCTGCATGAAACTGAATATCACATTTTTGAAGCATAAAAGCAGTTTTTTTAATTATTATTTGCAAACGTATTTTAGCATTTTTCAATTATTAACAGCAATTTCTTGAAAGATTTCTTATGACACTAGGAATCATTTTAATTTTAATACAGGATGAAATTAACGTGTAACTGTATTAACCACTTTACGAAAAGAATAACGAGCCGATTGCATTTATATTTAAAAATATGGTATATTCTAGTAAAGTCTAATTATTATAAACGGCAGGTAATGAGTTAACCATACCAACCACTTTAATGAACAGATTTATGACCTCATTGCACTTATAAGACATTTATTTTTCAAGTATAAATAAATATATTTTAGCGAAGCATCTTTATAGGATTTTATTTTGTAATTTTGCTCAAATATAAGTTTGTTTTTTATTTCCTAAAACGCACTTTCAAATTTTTAACATTATGATTCCGATATTAAATCTACTTTACACATTTGAATAAATCCTAGATATAAAATCAAGAAACTTTTACAACCCTGTTACTATGCTTGCACACATCTAATGGTTTGTAACTAAAAAGATGTAAGATACATCAGTATTAAAAGGTAATTTAGCAGATAACTCTTTCCGGAGTAAATGCGATTGAAGAATTTGATTTAAAATTCCCTGTTTCCATATGATTACCTACAGACAGACGAATATTGCATGCATTACCGAAATGACCGACATTATATTTACTTCTAAATTCGAATTTTTTTTTTCATTACTAAAACACACAGCTTTCCCATTTTATCGAAGTAGAAGTTTATTTGGTACATAAGGTTTTATGATGCTATTTAAACGCCGAATAATAAAAGGGATCGGAAAGTTCTGTCTCTATTAAATAGCCAAATAAAAATAAGACTTAAAACGCTGTCACTGAAAGTGGACTATTTTGATTCTTAAATCGCGATTCAAAAATAATCTTTCATTGGCTTGGGAAAAATAAAAAGCAGAATGATTACTAAAAACGCTACTATACGACAATCATTAAATGAGAGAATGAACTGAAATCGAAATTACAGTATTCGAAGTAAATGTTTTATTATTACAGTGTTTTAATACGTTAGAAATTCGGAAGAGAAAACGCTCAGATATACTTTACGTAATTAATAGCCGGATATGATGCTGCAGTTCAGTGTTTAAGTAATGATAATTAAATTGCAGTAATTAATTACCTCTTTAATAAATTATGACGACACTTTCCTAAGACGAAAACACACGAGACATTAAAAAATGGCTACGGATTTTTATTGCCTTATATATTGATTCTAGAAATATATTTCTATTTACAAATTTCTTTCAATAATTCTTACAGTACAGAATTTTAGGAGAAGTGCGTTGACATTGTAAGCAGGTGAGTTTTGTAAAAATCAAACTGAATTTTTTACATTATATCAATAAAGCAAAAATTTCAATCAGCAAAACATTTATTATGCGTTCACGTGTTGCGTTTAAAACGCGTAACGTTTCTGTGCCAAATTCGCAAAGATATGTCTAATATGCACTTTTAAAGGACTACCTTTAGATTTAATACTGAGTATTGTTTGGTGGAATCAATTTATATCGAAAACAAGAGGCTTTTGTTTCATAACTCTTCCCTCACTTTATGTATATATGTGTTGAATCTATTATATGTGTTGAAATTAAGAATGCAAGAGGCATGGAGAAGTGACACAATTCGTTTGAAAGAATTTTACATGTAATTATATTGTAATATAGTTCAGAATTTATGTTATGATAAATAAATTCCTTCTTAAATGTAATTTTTAGATGCTTTTCTGCTCGAAAAAACAAAATTTCAGAAAAAAGACAGCACATTTCTCTGTCTCTCCAAAGCTGCCATGGTTGCCAGCTAGCTGAACGAGAGGGCCGATTTTAACATTAAGATTAGCCCTGGCCATTCTCAGAAACGATGAGGAAAGAATTTTGCATCACTTCATTTAAAGAATTTTCACATCAGCCGTTGAAGTTCATTATTTTGACAGTACTGAGAATTTCCCACCGTAAAATACACAGACTTGACACTTGGAATTCTCTTATCGATTTGTGCTTGCTTTGAAGTTTTTCAACAGAATCTCATAAATTTTTGAATAAAAAACCAAGGAAGAGGTCAGGGCTTAAAATCTGGCGAATTCTATTATTCGGAGCTTAGGGTAAGAAGTTCTTCGCTTTTTAGCTGTCACAACAAAAGTTTTGACTCATGATACAGAGAATTCAGTCCAGTGTGAAATATAATACCTTTGCATAAATGCTTGCTTCTCCTAAAGAATTCTGTATGATAGAGTTCTGAGATTCCTTTTTTGTTATAGGGGACCACTGCGTAAGCTTTTGGCGACATCTGAAATTTGCATACTACAGAGTGGGCAATCAAGTTGGTCAATCTTGACAGTTAAGCGTCGTGGCTGCTTTAACAAGAAAGTACCTTGTAAAGTATATTTTAATTTTATAACAGTTATTTTGATTTAGTGAACCTTTCCTGTCTTATCTCGTTTCAATTTACAACCCTCTACCTGAATGAGTTTTTAGAATCACGTTGAATGCAAACGAGGAAGAGAATAGTATTAAAGTTCAACTGGCTTCGACAGACAGTTGGGATACGTGAGTAGCGCGCGTTTTGCCTTTGGTCTACGTCTATCTGAGCTGTTGTTACGCTCAGCCTATTATTACGTGCTTTTTGATAGTTCGCTAGCTAGTTTAAGATTACGAGCCAACTACTTTACAGTTGCGTTGGCTTCGATTACATCTCTTAGTTAGCGATTAGTTAGTTCTTATTTCTTACTTTTGAGTTTAAGCCCAAGTGGAAGCTTTGCTGTACGCCGAAAGAAAGGGGCCGACTGTTAATCTTAAGTGATAAAGGGTAATAGTAAGTAAATAAAGGGTAATTAACCCTTCTTGAGTTTAAGCTTTCTGTTCTTGGAACTAAGCCATTTTTGCTTAGCAGTTCACTAGGTTCCTCGACACTTAGAATTACAGAGAACAGAATAAAAGAGAGGAACCCTATTAACCTTTTCAAGTGAATCCCGAATTCGAACCAGAGCTTCGAATTTGGTTGCCAAAAAACTGTTATCTTTGTAAACATCAAAGACCTTTTCTAAGTTCTAACCTCCCCGTCTTCGAAGGGTAGTAACGAAATCCATTTTTTCTTGTATTGCAATTTCCTTCCATTGCTTCGTTCCAGAGCAAATAAGCAACTACGTATGAATTATTACTTAATTCTAGGCCCCACTAAAATAGTATTAGGCGTGAAAACCACAAATGTATGAATGAATTCTGTCTGTACTAAAGTCATGTACATCAATCTAATTCTTCTGTGAATATTTATTTGGGAAACACTTAAGTATATGTAATAACATGCTACTGGTCATCCCGACGTTAAAATATGATATTTTTGTTTAATTTTATAAGCATTTTTAAGTATCATATTTTTTTTTGTCTGGGAAACAACCTTTTTTTAACTATGTAATCCTTTATAAGAGAGTTTAAGCAAAGGAATCAGTGGTAATTTTTATAAATTTGCACTACTAGTTTCGAAGGTTTGAGAGAAGAAACGTGTTCTTCAGCTGCAGGAGTTTAAATTAAAAGAGAAGCCTGAATGGAAATAATGGACTAAAAAATTCGAGAAGTTTCGATCAAAAAACGAAACACAGTTACTGGGCCATCATTGATAAAAAATGAAAACAACTATGAAATAATTTCTTTAAGGTAAATTCGGATCTAAATTTGGATTATCAATTAGAATTGAAAGATTTTTATGAAAAAGAAACGCTTCTAGAAAATATAATTTGCATATGGAAGATAAAATATGATGAACGAAAAATTTTTTTTTCGCCTTTGGTGTATTAAAGCATATTTAGTTTGCAAGAAAGAAGCAGAACTGGTGGTCCAGATTTTTGTATACCGGATGACTTGTAGTCCAAGTTAATGTCGGCATTTAAAGTTCCACTGACATATACTTTTACCCCTTAAATAAAGGTAATTACATATGTTAATAAATCAAGAAATAAAAAAAAATCTGAACGCTTTCAGATTTATATTTTAGGGCTTTTTGTAACGTTTTCTTTGTTACCTTAATTGATTAAATATCATGTTTTTAATTATAAAATTCAATTCAATAGCAATATCACAAAATAACTTAAATAGGGCATTATCGAGAGAATTTCCGGTACACAGTTTCGCACGCTGGAGATAATTTTTCCCCCGTACAGAGTTGCCATTGCTCGCTTTGAAATCGTAGAGTTTGTTAGTCAAAAGTTCTTTAAAGTTTTACAAATTATGAAACAGATAATAAAACATATTCCAAGTTTTGGGCTTCCAGATGCCCATATTCGAGTTAAGGACTACACGTTATTCAAAATTTGATGTCTATAGGTACATTATCTCTTCACAGTACGAGCAACATTCATGCAGATCCTTCATTATTTAATTTCTTTAAATATAATACAGGGCTCTAATTTGGTTGCAACAATCTGAAAAGCGAAACGCCGTTTATAGTGTAACAACGCAAAATGCCAAAATGAAATTAATAGACCTTCTTGGCAAATTGCCCCTTCGGGCTAAAAAAAAAAGTCTGAAGGCTTTCAGCTTTTATATTGCGTCCCAAGGGGCTTTTCCTTTTTTTTTCATTTAGAGACACATTCACATTCCGAGAACATTTGGGCTAACGCCGCTGCTAAAAATATTTAAAAACAGCATATATATAGAATATCCGATAAATAGTCTCATACGCTGGAGATAAAAATGTTTTATTCCTTACAGTGTTGCCACTGTTCGCTTTGAATCTGCTGAGTTTTTTTAATCAAAAATTCGTTAGTTTTACAAAATATGAAATAGACGATAAAACAAATTAGATATTACAAATTCGGGCTTCCAGGTGCCCATGTTCGAGTGGAGGAGTATGTTATTCAAAATTTGATACTTTAGGTACCGTTGTTTTTTCATAATGCGAGAAACATATATACATTCATGTAGCTTCTTAATTATTTAGTTTTTTTTAAATATAATACAGGACGATAATATTTGGTGGCAACAATTTGAAAAATGCCGGTTTGAGACTAATAGCCCTTCTGGGTAAAACGTCCATTTGGGTTAATTATACATGTAAATAAAGAGTTACCATTTTCCAAAAGTAAGCTATTATTCTAAGTTTTAAAGAAATGCTAAATTCTACGGTTTAATACTAACAAACTCTTATATTTAATGAAATTCATTAAGATAATTTTCTTAAGCTGTTTAATAAATGAAGTAATTGTATTCAAGTTACATGTAAACAGATTATCATCTACACATAAATGAGAAAAAAAATTTCATTATTATAAGAAATAAGAAATTCCTTCTTAAATGATGGAATTACATATTGAATAAAGGAAGAAATCTAATGTTTATGGAAGATGAAGTAATCCTGAATGAAAGACAAAGAAAAAAAGATTTATACACTTTCAGTAGCAACTTACCATTAGGCACAACGCTGAATGCAGATGTCGTAACATATCGTAGGGAAGGCAACGAGTGTTTTGACCTTGGAAAATGATGCCTGTTCCTCCATTTCTGGAAGAGAAACAAAGGAATTAAATACTATTCGTGCCTCAAGAATGTACAAAAAATATTTGTGCACCAAAAATTTTAAGGGCATTTGAAATCTGATTCTTTATAATCTAAGTTAACAATAGAAGGGTTTTATGAAATGGTATCCTTGCAATACTAAAGGCAAACATCAGTCAAAAAATTACAGTCAATGGTTGGAATGCGCTTTAGCCCACTGCTTGGCGGCGATTATTTTTGAATGAGCAATAAACGCGCCAACATGGGTAACTCCGTATATCCGCCAACATGGTTGACTGTTTGTACGGTGCCTACATTGTGCAATTCGCTGAAGTTTTTTTTAAGTTTAAAAGGAACGCTGTGCACATGGCATTTTCTTGTAATTTATTTTCGCTATTTTAGCTTATTTTGTTCATTTGTGTACGTTGCCTACATTGTGCAATTCGCAGATTTTTTTTAAAGTTGAAACGGAACGGTGTGTACATGGTATCGTTTGTAATTTTAATGCCCTTTTAAAAAAAATTCCTTCTTTCTTCTATGCCATTTTGGTTACGTTTTCGCGGAGCGTGTCGGGAAGGTTATGTAACGGCATAAAATGTGTAAGTATTACAACATAAAATGTAAATACATAATTTAAACCTAACTGACAAATATTTTAATGATCGTAATGTTCGTTTTGCATATTATTTTATTATCTTTTTGTGGCAACAGTTTCCATACTAATTTATGCTTTAGAATTCTATGTTTTTTTACAATAGGTTTTCGCGGAGCGTGTCGGGAAGGTTGCAATTGCAAAGACGTTTCGCAGAAACGCGCCGAATTGGCGATTTTCAAAACATCGCCAAGCAGTGGGCTAAAGCGCATTTTCACCGATTTTGAATTCTACGAAGTGAACTTTGATATACAAACTATCAGAAAATCATTTTGATATTTTGTTCATTTTAATACGGGAATGTTACAATACAATAAAACCAAGTTTTCCTTCTCTAAATAAAATATTAAACACAAAGAAAGGCACAGACGATTGCAAGACGCGCAAACGATTACTTTGCGGCAGAATTTTATCATTCACCATCTGCTTTTCTATCTTTAATGCAGACGACAGCACATAAATAGAAGAATTCGAAATTCAGTAGCTGAAGCATTTATTAAGAGTGTTGGCGCAATAGATAGTATCTAATAAATCCTCTTGAATTCTTCAAAAAAGTTTTCTTGGAATTTATAATATTTTAAAATTTTACCATCATAGGTTTTCCTCGCAAGCATATATGAATACAAATTCATCAGCCTATTTTTGATTTGCTGCAGAAAAAGAGAAATCCATTAGAAATGTTCTCGAAATGAATCGGTTAAAGAATTTATCACGTTTTAACAGAATAAAATTTATTCAAAGCATAACAGAATTCTAAATGAAAGAACATTTCGGAGATAATTAAAGATGCTTTTTGAAATGTGATATAAAACTGTTAAAAATTATTAAAATTATCGAAGACTCAGCATTTCTAAAGCAAAATATAATTAATCATGCAGAGTATTCACTAATCAAATAATTGCTAAAATAGCAATCTAATATAATAGGCATAATGGTCGATGGCAAGTTGAAAATTCTACGCCAACGAAGGAACAAAATACTTCAATTTGCTTTCCTCAAAATGTACGAGAAATAAAAGTTTTGAATATTGAAATAAACAATATTTGACGGAAAAAACTAGTTTCGATGTTTTTGTCAAGTTGTGACATACAGAAACACCAATTTCAAATACAGAAGATAGTTGCGACATTTGAAAATGGCGGAAGAAGAGATTAGAAAACATTGCATGTTTTTTTGTAAATAATTTAAGTATGTGTAAAAATCAGAAAAAAAATTGCAAGTTGAATTCTCTGGCATCTGTCAAACATGGGTAAGGGTAGAGAAAAATCGATTCCGAAATTCAGCTTTAAAAATGTCGTACTGGCGACCCTCTTTGGCTCTTTAACTAACCCATTTTGTATGAATAGACGAAAGCAGGATATTTTCCAGATGCCAAAAGATATTTTTGTTACAGATTTTGGATCAGAAGAACTACAGTTACCCTGAAGCGTAAAAATATATCACAAGATTTATGAAACAATTATTATACAGATAGAACAATCGCAAAAAGAACAACTAAATACTTCCCTAAACATAATAAGAATTTATTGATTGCATAAACGTAAGTTTTATTACATAATAATAGAGAATAAAACGTTTTGCTACAAAATCGTGTTCTGAAAAGAATGAGAAATTCGACAGTTGCATCACGTGTTAAAAAAATATTCTCATAATTTGACTTAAAAATAAATAAGGAATCATAAACTGTAGTTGAGAGTATAAAATGATAGAAAAGTTAAAAGATTTTACACTGTTAAAGTAAAATAATAAGATTGTGTCATCAAGTATTAAGTATTCTGCCAATTTTTCTTTTTTAAATATTCCGAAGGAAACTCTGCGATGTTAAACCATTCATTACTCATGCTTTCCTTATCAAAGCATGAACTTATTTCTCCACTAGTGATCCAAGCATTAGAATTACGGAATGCTGCTATTTCGACTTGGGATGATTCACTTTCGATGTTTTCTCCACGTATAACGTGAATTCCAGAAAGTTTTATTTAGAAAGCCCTCCACAAAGGTATTTTCCCTTAGCCAGATATTCCTCGTGTGCTTTTCGATATTCAAATAATCTCACGTTACTGTAAAATATTGCTTCGGGATTAACAGTTTGTTTAAATGCAAAATACTCATTGCTGCTTAAAGTATTGGGATTATTTTATTAATGATAAAAAGAGACTACGAATTTTTACAATGCTATTATTCTTTGGTGTATTGAAAATTTGAAGTTAACACTGATTTAAAGAGAAGGTTTAAGCATTTTGAAGAAGAAATGAACGAATTAAACTTAGGAACAAGATTTCACAATGGCTTTCTTTTGCTTTTACAATGTCTAGGAGGACTACTGGCCGGGAACAAGCCCTTGCAGTATGATGTCCGCCCTGCAGAAACCTAAATGGCATTATTGAGTCTTTAAAGAAAAGAAAAAAAAAAGTTACAGTGTCACATCTAGATAAGGGATACAAAGGACTATCTTGGATACATATGACATTCTTGATTAAAGCATACTTATTGATATACAATACAGCACCCTGATACAAAAATTGCTTAGTTACAGAAAGTACATATGCTGAAATGTAACCAAAAACAAAACACTATTTGGAAACATCCCAGTAAAAATTATAAAGTTAAAATATTGCAGTAATTACAAAGCAATATAGCCAAGGAAAACACTTAATGAAATACTGTACAACACACCGATATATAGCAAAAGCTACAGATAGAACACAAAACAAACAATGCGCTTATCAGTAAATTACATAAATCTTGTATATAACGCTGAAATGTAACACTAAATCTAATCATCAGAGCACTAAACAATACATTCCCTTTTTGGGAACAATGACAGTGAAAAATTGTGAGATGGGATAATCAAAACTGCTGTTGGACATCGCACTTATTTACCCTCATACAACAGTAAACTAACTATTGCACCATACAATACTAGAGAACAAATTATACAACACACTCAACGGGATTCTGTACATACACTGATATAATATGTCAAATACTGCAATAAAACACTCAATATACAATGTGCTAATCGGAAAGATGGCCGTGCGGCTACAATACTCGTTAGAAACTGTTGCATTAAAGTTGAAAATTTGTACTCAATACTACGGTTGTAGGAAAAAATGTCATCCGGAAAATAAGGAACGAAAAGATAGGCACCGGAAAATTAGGAAACGGAAAATATGTCACCACTCTTTTGCAATGGGAAAAATAAGGGATGTTTAGAAATATCGCCAAGATGGGAGATAAAAGTTTTATCATTATAGCCTTAAGCTGTGGTTCAGGGGTGAAACATTGTCGCATAATTGAGCGTTAAAAGCAGTATTATAACCAACCGTTGTAGATGAAATTTAGTCACAGTTTGCGATAAGAATATTAAAACCTGCTATCGAAATGACCTCGCTCGGCTGCAGCTAGCTCAACGTCTTACCCTTAAAACCTCCCTCAAGAGAGCCCGCTATAACCCTGCCGGTTTAATTAGTTTGGCAGGTTTCCCCAACTCCGATTGGCGACATTAATTGGCGAAATTTTAGAGTTCCTTTTTTTCCGTTCCTTATTTTCCGCGTGACATTTTTTTCGTTCCTTATTTTCTGCGGGCTTTCTTTCCGTTTCCCTTTTTTCCGGGTGACATTTTTTTCGCACACCCAATACTACATACTGAAACAAAGCATTTATATGTCATGGTAGTCGCCGAAAAGTTCTACGTATATATTTACTATTATACAGCGAATTTACTTGAATACAGTATACAACGCAGTTACTACTTAACAATACAACACACTGAGGCAATACATCAATTAAAACACCCAAAATACAACACACTTATTTGAAAAACACAATTTGGGTAAAACACAGTAAAATTCAAGATTAACATTGGAAAGAGATGAAAAAAGAATTTGGCTTGGCTACACAAAATGAATTTGGTGAAATACAATGCTATAAACTATGCACTTTATGGAGACATCACAGTGAAAATTATATACATAATATTTTGTGATAATAACATAGCTCTACAACAAGGAATTCTGCTTTCAAGCCTGCAGTTATACATCACACTGACTTATAATCGTAAAACTATATACACTTACTATTATTCCACATATTACTAAAAAACGTATTATGCAACATATCACTAGAATGCTGAACAACCCACTGACATAGTATAGCTGATACTACAAATAAAAAACCCCATATACAATGCGCGTATCAGAAAAGTAGGCAATTCTGTATATGACGCTGAAATGTAACACTAAAGCTAATCAAAAGAAAACTAGACATTGGGAACAATCACAGTGAAAATTAGGAAGATACTGTATTGCAGCAGAGCTAGGATGCTGAGTCAATTCAAAACATTAAATCCAACAATATATTTCACAATAACTGTTGAGTTCGGAACTCATTCAATACCGCAAAACGAATACAAAATGCCACTTATTAAACAAAAATTTAAGGGAGAGGAGGAAAGGGGTGAAAAAGAAGAAGCATTTCTTTTAAATTAACTTTTCTTTCCCCCTCCCCCTTTTTTTGATAAAAATGAATTTCGCGTGCACATTTCGCAAGCATTGTAAATGGGCTAATCTAAAGATTCACTCTATCTAATGCTAAATATTTTATTTATTACATTGTTGGATTTAATAATTTTATAATAATCATCGCAAAAGCTTCAATAATTTAATTCCATAATAATTACGGTGTGGTCCAACTGGGAATTGGCCGCTCAGCTGGGATAATATTTGTGACTCTGACTGCCATACCGAAGGGTTCGAATCCCGAAAAAGGCATGGTTGCTTGTAAATGTATAGTGTTTGGCGGCATGGGGGGCACTCAAAATTAGAGGCAAGTCGAATGTCCTCTCGACGGGAAGGAGGAAGAGGAGTGAGAGACCTCGAACCCGTCATCCCGAGGTGCTCTCCTTCAAAATAGGGGAACGAGACGGTCCCAAAGCTCTTGCCTCCTCGCCACGATAAATTTTGTAAGCTTGTTTTGATATCAGACAAGCAAAGTTAGTTACAACACTTAAATAGCCAACACTTTCTTCGAAATAAATAAATAAAAATGCTCATGCGCCGCAAAGAAATTTACGATTGGATACAGTGGATTAGGCCAAGCAGACTAGGATCATGTTAAGAGTATCTCTGCTTGAAGGAAGTCATGCCTTATTGGAAAAACTTTTAATGAAAACTAACTCATGCCGATAAAAACTATGAAAATGCTCATATTACCAACCGGTTCAGCGAAATTTGAGTGAGTCGATTTACCAATTTTATCCGTCCGGCCAGTGATGAGCTCAACAAATCTCAGAGTTGTCTAGCATCTGTTAATAATATATTAAATACTCTTTATAAATAACACTACAACTCTATCTATCGAGAGCGCAGTTATCGGGAATGTTAATTATTAATTTACTACGAATTTTTAATTGTTTTCCTGAACAAAAAATTTTACAGTTATTGTACATCAGTTTATGTTATTTACATAAGTATTATTACATCCTATCATTAATGAAATAATATCCAATATTGATTTTAATTGAATAGAAATCGGATATTTATTTTGTTTTACTCAAAACAATTTTTTTGTTTAATTCAGGAGAGAAACACTAAAGATAAAATTTTATGTATAGTTTTAGGGCCTATTGAAATAAAAATTGCTTTATTTTAGTTGTTATAGAAACGAAGAGTGGGTAAAATCTTTTTAGACGTTCAATAAATTAAAATAAAATTTCTTTCTATAACAACAAATACAAACAAATTAATTATTAATTTTGTGCAGAAAAGATTGTGTTTTAGATTTTGCTTTACCGAAATAACAGCATTTTATTTGTTAGCTTTAGAAACCTAGCTGAAACAAAACACAATAAAAGAAAATATAAAATTCCTTTGCCTTGGTTACAGTAAATACGAATTTGACTCAGAATTCTGGCAGGCTGTGACGTCACCACCGGAAGACGGCTGTGAGCCCATTAGTCCGGTTAACTGAAATTTTATTGTAAATTTATCGGGAATATGCAGTCTATAACAATTGATTTTTCAGTGCTAAGCGCAATAAATGGGGTCTAGACTTCCACCTCTTGTACCGACGGAAATGACAAACAAAATTAATTTAGTAACATTAACGACTGAATCACGATATGTTCAGAAAAAAAATTCGGACACATTTATTTAGTTTTCCTAGGAAATTGGAATGTTTTTCTTCTCTGTTTTGACAAAAATATTAAATGCGGAATTACTCTCGCTGAAATTTTAACTTTCAAAGTACCAAATAAATTAGACTGCTTTCTCAACAGAAGAAAATACTTATCACGTACGAAAAAAGCATTGGAATATAACTTAAACCGCAAAAATGTGTACACTTCCTTCGTAAAATTTCCTTTTATAAGAAATATTTCTTAATATGAGCACATTCTCACATTGAAACAAAATTATTTCTCTTAGGCACCAACAGAGGGCGGGACCATATAAGACAAATCAACTTCATTTTTCATTTATTTATTATTAGCGACTGCAAAAGTTTGTCGGATTTTTAATTAAGCATATTTCTTTATTTAACGCTAGGGGCTGTACATATTTATATTGCAAGTACTCTGAAGTTTGTATTTTTGCAGTTCATTGTTATCGGTTCACATTTTCAGTCTATGTGAAAGTGGTGTTTGTCATTTAACAACAAATTAAATATTTTAAAACCTTTTCAATCGCTTCTCAAGAACATTATATTCATGGATTTCACAAAGGCGATCCATTTTTCTCTCCCCCCGGGGGGAGAAAGGTGAAATGACATAAATTTACCGATAAATTATCGGAATCCTGCCTCGGTATTTTTCAGTTTCTGAGAGAAACGATCACGGATTATCACCTTACCACTAGTTTCAACTTCTATGAATTTTAAATCGATTAAATTTTTTGCCCTAGGGCGAATTTCGGTTAATTGTTGAATATAGTTTACAGTCGCGTAAGCGGCACTGCACATTTGGCAAAGCAAGAGTTCAGAGCTAAGTTCACAAAGTTCTTACAAGACGAGTGAACTGAGTACTGTGAACTTAATAAGTCTTGAATTTCAGTCTTTAGATCATAATTGTTACGGAGAACACAGAAAATATATAAAGAAATATATTCAAAACAGTGCATTCAATTACCCGAGGCTGGGTGTATTATGAATAAAGACCAAAAAAAAAATCTTAATATGCCAACAATTCTTTATTTTCATCACAACAATCTTACACGCTTCCGAGATCCGCTTTCAGTTCTGTCTGCAGGAGAAACATTCAACATTCAAATTCAGCTCGTAGGCTGACGTCATGAACAGCGGCGCCTCGCGCAAGTTATTACTTCAGTTCATTTCACAACAATAATACACTATTTACAGAATCTTTTTAATTTTACAGAGTGTTGAAACTTGCTATTTCTTGATCACGTGACGTGAACCGACTAACGGGAAAATTTCTTTCCGAAAGTGAGTCAAATTGAAGCACATTTCAGTTGAAATTGAATCGCAAATACTTGAGCCAGTTACTTGAATTCATTTAATATCTAAATAGCACTTTCATAATTATCGTAAATGGCTAAATAATTTTGAAAATTCTATATTAAAACTGATGTCGTCACATGTTGCAGGACGACGATAGGAAGTGAATGCAAGTAAGGTCACGTAGTGCGATCTGGCTCATGGCGAACGTTCGTGCTCAAACTTGTAAAAAATATTAAAAAAAAAAAAAAAAATGGTAAAATTTTTACAATATATTAAACATTGAATAATAAGGATCAATAAATGAATGACGTAAATAATAAAAGTTGATAAGTGAAGTGCTTTGATAGAAACAAGCTCCGGCTTTTTTCTTATACATCTAGGGTTGGCGTTATACTTTTTGCCTCCTGATGGAAGTTCTATGTTTCCTGAATTCTAAAAAAAATTGACGTCCCTAATTACCGCCGCCGCTGCGGCCGCATCGGTTGTACCGACTCTAGCGCCAGCCCTGTGTGTAACTAAACAGCATTTAAACAGAAAATTCTGCCATTAATGCAGAGAATTCTGCTATTAATGCAATGTTTTATTTAGAATCAAATAAAATGATATTCATAATAAATACTGACTGTATGTCTCACTAGCCAAAGCAAAATCCTCGGAAAATTTTTTTAAAATTTCAGAAAGAAAACTCTTACATTGATTTCAAATACTTTAGAAGAAAAGAGTTGTACACATCTATCTGTTCAAGAAAGCTTTAAATCGATTAGAAGCCGAAACACGAAGCAACTTTACCTAAAATATTTATTTTTCTTTTATTGTCGGGTATTATGTTTTAATAGCATTAATTTACTAACATTTATTTTATAATTTCACTAGATTTTGATGGTACCGTTTTTTTTAAATTTATTAATAATTTATTAATTTCTCATTTTACTTCTTTTTTGTTGTATTTTTATTTATTTATTTATTATTAGGCTAACTTAATTTATTAAAATTTTTATTAATTTCTTTACGTTTTATTTAATTGTAACCAAATATTATTTATTTATTGTTATTGACATTTATTGTTTTATTTGTTATTATTTATTTACATTTCTTCACCGTTTCTGATGACCTTTCGATACGATTTCGGAACTTCTAGTTTTGGAAATTAAACCCCAAGGATACGCAGCCTGGTGAAAGAAAAAGTGAATTTACTGTGGCCTAGCTCGTGACATCTCTTTAAACAATCACTCCTGATAAGCACAAAGAAATTGACAAATTATTGTAATTAAAAATAATTCATAACAAAATATAAATAGCTCAAGGAAGATGCAGATATTAGACAAATTTTCCTTAACACACGAGAGATATCACAAATTCCTAATAACACCTACAGCAGTAGACTATAAGCTAACTCTCTCCGAATCGTCTTTCTATGAACTGACTATAAATGGATTGAACGATGACTGTCGAATCCCTATTTGTAAGGTGCGATCAGATTTCTGGAAGCTTCGGAAAAAATTGCATCCAGATCTTCAAAGATGCGTTTTCTCGAAATTTTCAGAAAGTCGCCAAGTTGACGGTAAACGACAAATTGTCGCTAAGGCTAATCAGGAGGGCCTCTACGCTTTTTTTCCAGTTGAACTATTTTCACAGCTTAAATTTTGTTGGATTCATTATCACAAGGCCTACAACTCAATACAAGAAATAAGGATTTTTATATGAAATTACCTAGCCGCCAATTCACTTACACAGAAATACACCCTTATATTACTTACGCATAATGCAAACCATGAACAAATAATCAAACAAAAACTATAGAAAACACTATACAACACATAGAATCAACAATTAAATAGGTACAAATGTTTACAGAAATTTACAAAAATATAATAAAACAGAAGTTACATTCTTTATATGCCTGAGTTAAGTAACTTCTTAAAACTACATTAAAAAACATTATTAACTTTCTTTTGCTATTGGTCACTTGCATTTCCAAGAGCCTATGGAGGCACTTAATTTATAGGTCTCTGGATGTCTATTAAATTTAAAAAAAATCATGTCACTTTTCTATGATTAGATTTATCCTTAGAATCTCAAACTTTCGGTTTTGTTTCGAAACTAAAATCAGTCGTTTGAGCATATGTAAAGAAAACTACCATCTCAAATCATGTAAACGACACAGCTTACAACCTAAGAAAAAGAAACTGAATACTCCTGTTTCATGTTATTTTTCAGTTTCTACTCCCACTCCCATACGATGAGCAGCGAACCATATTGATTATGCATTTACCCGAGGGATGTATGGAGCACTTCAGCTTCACCGGAGAGGGAGGAAGGCCAGCTTGGAAACTCCAACTTACGATTTAATTCAAAACAGTCTTATTTTCCCCTTTTGACCATTTCGGTAAACGAATAACTTTTCCGAAGACTACACTGGCAAGAAATAAAATTTTTTTCAAGCTTTAGAGTATATTACTTTCCCTTGGAAAGCTCTTTACTCCAAGAAACACTGAAGTTGCTTCACCTTTAACTAAATTATTTTCGACTAATATATGTCGTTGTAAATAGGATAATAAATATGTAAACAAGTAAAGAATAAAACAACGGAAATTGAATAATGCAGGAATTTGAAAGCAATGGAAAGGCCCGTCAGAAAGAATTCTCGGCTTAAATTGGAAGATCCCGAATTCTTTCTGACATTTTAGGCTGCAAGCGCTATTTTATTTCAATATTTCAAAGCGCATTCACTTTGATGTGACAACGTAGGTTTTCTCTACTTCAGGAAAAGGTTATTTGCCAAAACTGCTGACAAAACTACAAGGGTTGAAGAGAAAAAAAAAAGATTTATCCTCGGGGTTTTTATTTCGCCACATTGATACTACTGAAAAGTATTGCCTTTTTCTGCTACCAAAAGTAATACTACACTACTAAAAATTAAGAGAAGTTAAACCTTAACTAAAAAGCTCAAGAAAAGGAAAGCCAAGGGATTTGACAGTATCTCTAACGAAGCAAGTCCTGCCTAACAGATGTATTGTTCTTATAACGAATATTTTTAATGCTTGTATCCGTCACTGCTACTTCCCTTCCCAATGGAAGCACTCAATAATCATTAATATTCTGAAAACTGGAAAAGACCCTAAACATGCAAAAAACTCTAGGCCTATAAGTCTGCTACCAGCACTTGGAAAGTTTTTGAGCGAATCATTAGTGCTCGGCTCACGAACCACCTGGAAAAATCAGATCTTATAGATAGAAATCAATTCGGGTTCCGACAGGGACATTGAACCACCCATCAAATACTTAAACTAGTGGAATTTATAGCGCAAGAATTCAGAAAAATGAACGGGGTAGCAGCATGCTTTCTCGACTTCCAGAAACCATTTGGACCGAGTTTGGCAAGCTGGCTTACTTCATAAATTATCAAATTTTTTACTCCCAAATAGTTTTCTCTAACTCACCTATTCTTACCTCTACAGACGCACTTTTGAAGTTCGATGCGAAGACATACTCTCATCTAGAAAAAACCTCTTCCGAGGCGTCCCACAAGGATCTGCCTTAGGACGAAAGTATTTCAATATATTTATCAATGATGTGCCAAATCCCTTCTATTCTAATATTCTTAGATATGCCGATTATATATTGATTCTCACTATTGAAGAAACCCACAAAATGCTATAGATAAACTTCAGTTACAAGTTAACCTAATTAATAAATATTGCAATGACAGGAAGATCAATTTAAATGCAGGAAAATGCTATGTTGTTCACTATCGAAGATACAGAAAACATTTTCAAGTTAATTATAACATCAGTATTGATAATTCATTCGTTCCTGTGGCTAATTCATACAAATATCTTGGGATATATGTCGACAAAGCGCTAACTTTCAAAAACCACATTCAGTATATTACAAATAAAGTAAATGCTGCCTTTATGGCCCTTTACTCCCTAAAAAAAATCAAAATTAAATTTACGTACCAAAAGAACCATCTACATTACCCTTATTCGACCAATTATCCTGTATGCAGTTCCAGCCTAGGCCACTGCTAGTAAATCTGAACGTCAGAAAATTAATGTACTTCAAAACAAGATCCTGAGAAGCATAACGAACGCACCTTGGTTTGTGAGGAATTCACAAATCCACAAGGACTTAGATATCTCACCCATCCATGATCAAATCCTCAATACAGCGCAAAACTTCTTCTAAAATTCTCCTTATTCAGCCATAAAAGAACTTACGAATTATGATCCCACTGAAGACCATGTTGTGAAAAAACCGCGAACTATGCATCATAACGCGTTATGGTGATAGTGTTTAGTGTACATATTTTAGTTTTCATCTTATTTAATTTTTCATCTTTTATTCAAGACTTATTTTACTCACCCGTGCTTATAATCTTAGAAAGATAGAACTTTGATATCTGACAAAGCTTATGGACTTTGTGCACATTTACTTATTAACTTATATTTTACTATTTAATCAAGGCCTTTCGTATTTACTGTTACTACAAAGATAGGACTTTGTTATTTTAAATCGCATACTGTGTTAAAACCTAGTTCGTGGTCTCAGAACCTCCCTCTGGCCAACACACATCATGTGATGTCCACGCCTTATACTCTCGGAAATTATTTTCCCTGCATTTATTCTTAACTTCGCAACATTTATTTGTGTTATAGAAGATTAAGGACTGATTTAACTCTTCACACTTACAATTATTATCGTTCTAAAGACTTTTATAATGTTTTTAATTGTAATTTACTGTTACAATTGCTTAACTTCAATTGGACCAATCACGAATCTAATAATTGCTATCTACTGAGTACGCTTATGTTTCTGAACTCGCCCTCGGGTGTGGTATATTTTAATACAGCTTTTATCAAAAATTTTATTTACTAATGGCCTATGGTATTAAGATTAACTTACTGGTAAGAACTCTTTGCAGTTGAAGCATGGTCCTAGATCCTATCAAGCGTAAAGCCTCGTGGACTAGGAACTTGTTCTCAATATAAATGATTTGATTTGATTTGGAAAATGCATCTACAGAAAGATTATCGTTAAACCCAACTTCGAATCCCGGATACAATATGGAAGCGTATAAAGTCATTACGGTGTGGAGGTATTAAAATATTATGGAACCGGAAGTCCTCTCGAGAAGTTACTGGAAAAGGAAGAGGGGATGGAATGACGATAAGAAAGCGCTTTGCATCGAAATTCGTTTCTTGCTCAGGCACAGAGCGGAGTAGTCCATTCTGGTCCGTTTTGACACGTGAAGGTACTGAAGGATTTGTTACAGCTCTGATTCAAAAGCAGATGTGAAAAAGATTCGCTCGTACTCTCATTCCAAGTTTCCCTTAGAGTGGATACGTTCCTTTCCTCACAGGCGGATTCACCAACGATACACAGCCGCCGTTCGTCCCCTGCGTTATGTCCATGGAGGTAAGAATAAAAGAAGATGTCACTCACGCACCACGGCTGATGCAGCGCTGCAGAGCTTTGGTCTCCAAAGCGGGTGTGTTTTATTTACATCCAAAGCATACTGAGAGTGGTTTGGTGGTACTTCCACACAAATCGAAAAGCGGGGACACTTCTACGGAAAAAAACATTAATTGTTATATGGATAATACCAATTTGTATAGCTTAAAATAGGGAGGGATGTTCTCTAGGCTAGTGGAGTGGGAAATCCTCTAAAGCATTCGCCGGAGAATTCACCTTCAAAATTAGGATCTGTCTAGGCAGATTCGTACTGTTACTTACAAGGTACTAAACAAAGCCTAAGCTAACAACCAGCTCAACCCTTGCTTCTTGTCTAAGATAAATTTCGTGGACTTAATGTAATGTTTTGTCGGTAAGTGAGATAAGTCACAAAAAGGTTTGGAAACTAGCAAATATGAATAATCAACTTTCGTTGTTTCAATCCCATAGAAGGCGAATCTTATTACAGTAATTGGACGTGATAATGATTTATATCACAAGAACATGGAGCTCGTAATAACTCTTTTTATATTTTATTACAATGATATATGAAAAGATAAACGGCGATAATTCCTCATACATTTTATTGCACCAATATGAAAGATAAAAATGTTAAATTTGCTTTTGTTCTACATCAAAAGTGGGTCTGATAGTTAATGCGGTGGTTAGATAATTATATCTGTATAACTAATGGTGAAATTTTAGTGTCCCGCCCACCTGTATCTGTACCTAATAATTGAAATGCTAATAATCTAAGATTCAATTCTGTGATCAGTGTTACTGCACGAATATAAAAAAATGTGCAGAAAATCAAATGTGTGAAATATATTTATTATATTAATATGGAAATTAGAGATTTATCAAATCAGTCTTATTGTACCAATATGGAAATAAACGACATACAAATTTTTAAAATCAGTTATATTACTATATTGGAATTCGGCTTAACTGTTGTTACATTATCAGAGGCGAATGTGAAAGTGAAAATAGCTATCAAATTCATGAAAACTTTTCTCTAAATAATGTACTAAGCGCATAAAAAATCATTATAAACATTAAGAAGAATCTACACCTGTCGGAACATTGTGGCAAAGAAGCGGAATAAGACAACGGCAATTTAAACGGGCATTTTTGCCCAAATTTCAAAGCAGTAATCTATACAGTTATATAATGAATTATTTATGCTACCTCTCAATTTTATGTTTAATTTCAACGTATGAAGAAAACCATTCATATTAAAATATTGTTCAATTTATTTTAGCCAAACATTATTTTTATGTAAATTCTTTCCCATCTCTTCTATTTCTTCCGTTAGCCTTCGTCAGAATTCAAATTATTTTGGAGCTTAAATAAGCGAATAGTATTATGGCAATCATACAATACAGCATATTAACCTAAGAAGAAAAATCTCTTACCCAGTCGACGTGTGCCATTTGATGAGAGCCAAATTATTTAGCACTTTCGGTGCCATCTACGAAAATACTCGTCGTTAGCAAACTGAGTTTAATCTCCAGCTACGAGATAACTCATTACTGATTGCCTTACCTAAATTACCGAAAAGAAGTATTGCTGCAAAAAATGCACACAATATTCAGGTTTTGGGGTACAAAAAGGGGACTAAATAATGCACTTGGCGCATATTGAAATATTATTTCCATTTATTATTAAAAATTCCATTTCTTAAAACGTAGACGCAGTTACTAAATATTTATTACATAAGCCCCCCCCTTTTTGCTGATTGCTGTTTAATCACTTGGTAAATGCCATATATGACAGCTCAAACTGACTGAGGTAAGACTAACAGAAAATAACGTATCGCACGTGCAAGAGTTTTGAGTGAAAGCGCAGAACAGGTGAGTATTGTTATTTATTTCAGAGTTATTTTGTAGTTGACACACAGAGAAAAAATATTATTTCATACGCCAACTACGAATATACATGTGTAAATTTATTTACTGCCAGAAGTAATTTGTAACACTTATATTTAAGAGTAACAAATTACTTCTGGCAGTAACATTATTTATTCAACATAAAATAATTTAAACGCACAAAAATACAGACACAATCAAGATGCGCGTAAAAGGATGCGCCATATCAGCTTTAGCGAACGTATTAATAATTAAAAGTTAGCTTGTGTGTTGCATATATTTAAACAAAGTCTATCCAAATTAAGCTGATCCTCCGGGAAGCTTGCTGAAAAACAACTCATTTCTAAAAAATTTTATGTGTACACCACATGACTTCCTTGAACGGAATATTTAATTATACGCATTTTTTCCTGCCTTTCATTTAAACTTATTTCCTCGAATTTCATTACAGATATATTTCTAATTCAATTAATTCAGTTCTCCCTTCGCGGCAAGGCAATTAATACAAAAAACCTCAAAATATCTATATTAAAAATTGAAAGATATAGAAAAACATAAAACACAAAATTCAGTTAAAACAATTAAAAACATTTTACAATTAAACTTAGTTTCTACGCAAAAACAAGCAATTCGTCCAGCGGGCAAGAAGTTGATTTTTCGGTGCACAAAACTGAAATTTACTTTTGATCTCACTCGGCAAAAATACACTGAAGGCTTAGGGAACTGACTTTATTTGTTGTGGACGCTATGCTGAGTCAATATATGGGATAATTTAATAACTTAATGATAATTGCAGAATGGATTAAACATAATTTAATTCGCACTAATAAAGGTAGAAGTTACTTCGTTGTTGCAAAGCTTACTTTCTCCAGATTGGCAACAAATCCACTATTCTTCTAAGTTTCAAATGTAAAGAAATATCGCGGCTGTGGCCAAAAAATTGGGCTTAGCCGCACTTAAACAACTTTTAAATTGTTGATGATTCTACAACTATAACATGCAGGTTAAATAAAGGCATAAAAACATTAACCGGAAGATAAGAACAACATAATTCAATCATTTTTAAAGCAAAAAATGCACAATTTACAAACATATAAGAATAAAGAAACTGAGTCGAGTAACAGAGTGAATATATATATATACATAAATATTTATATACTTTTGATGCGGCCGACTGCAACCAAAATAGGAGGTGCACATCTATATGTTATAGCAGTCCTATATACAAGATTTCAACGTTCTGAGGCTACTCGTTTTTGAGTTATGCGAGATACACACGTGCGTACGTACGCACAGACGCTACGAGAAAATCTCTTCAGAATCCATTTTAAATCAGTTTATAATTCGTTTGGAGAAAAAGTGTCCTTTATTCTGGCCTTACGTAAAAATGTCAGGCAAAAACATCATTAAATTACATTCTATAGCGATCAAAATGGATATTTTCGTTGAAACACGATTCCGGAAATTTTTCGCGATTACAGTACTTCCTCTTTACTTCGTACAAGGAAGCAAAAAGAGGTAGTCATTTTTGCTGAGATACATCGGTTTATTTCATATTTTGGCATGATCTTGTGTTATTCCTCAAAACTGGGAAAGGGGAGGACTGCACAATTAGTGCGGCAGAATTATACCTGTATGACCAATGGTGAATTTCAGGTGTCTCTCTTTTTTAACTATTTTATGGCACATCAGCAACAAAAAAGCAAGGAAAAAAGACAAAACATTTCCAGGAAATAATACAAAAAGAAATTAAATGTTTATATGGCAGGAGGAATCTAACAAACATCCCTTGCTACCGTAAAATGGGAATCTAATTTTCTAGGTACGCTTCCAACAAAAGCTCTACAATTTGTGGGTATATTTGAGTTAGTGAATTCCGTAAGTAGTGGTGGACAGCATTTGTTAATTCTTAGTCTACAAGATGTAGTTTATAAACTTTTATTTAAGTTTTACTTCTTTATTGTGTTATCGCAGTTTAGTTAGACTTCTGTTTAGTTTCTGAATTGAGTTCATAAATACTGTTGCGTGCGTACTGTCTCGTAATGGATTGAATGCACAAGTCGTTAAAAAGTTAATAAAATTTATTCTTTTCACACGAAATGAAACAAAATACCGAAATATTACCTCAGAGATATTCGTACAATATCACAATATCTCAAACGTTAAACAGAATTCAATTCAAAACAGATAAAGTTAATCCATTCTCACAGAGAATTCGCTACAATCAATCACAGCATTAAGCAAAATAACAACAGTTCGCTTACAACAGCTACACCTGATATGAGGTGTTTTAATTCGGCTTTTATAAGCTTTTTAATTTTTCTCTAGAATATTCGGATAAAATCTATAAATATCTCGATTTTCCTCGATGGCAATTACGAGATATTTATTTATTAAATATTAAATGCATGCGCTCTTATACTTTTACTTTTCCGACGTAGCTAAATCGTCTGCTTTGCACGGGAAAACAATTTTACAGTTATATATAAACAGCTAATTAAGTACGAAATCCGTAACAATACGTTAAATTCGGGACTTTCTAAAGGAAACTGGCTCGTATCCCCGTTACACATGGGGGGAAACCACGAAAACTTCCACAAAACCAGCCCGTTCACCGGGTCTCGAACCCTGGACCAAACTACCAGTGTTCGATGGCTTTTATCGGACGGCCGCTAGCGGCCCACTTTCAGTGTTTCAAGCTCATAGAAATGAAACCATATTATACGTCAGCCCTCCATTTTTCTAGAAAAACATTTTTAGAATTCAAGTCTTCAGTTGTGAGGTATATTCAGCTTAAACACAGTAATTTGATAAAATAATAAATGCTAAGAATTTTCTTCATTTTTCATCATTAATAAAACAATTTATTATTATATTTAATATAACAAATTTATTTTCCGGTTTTACAATATTATTGAAACTGTACGAATTAATATGCAACAAAGCTGGGAAAAATCTTTCAGAAAAAATGAGGAAATCCTGGATTTAAACATATGGTGACATCAAAGCAAAACAGATAAATAAAAGATAATAAAACAAACCAAGAATGCGAAATTTAGTCAAAATTTATCATGAAATTTTTTTGAATGAGTAAAAAACTGAATAACTGTAATTTATACTTCGTTAATTCAACACGTCTAGCTGAGATATCAGCAAAATGCACAATCGTTTTCTGACCTCTACGAAAATGCTGAAGATGCGTCGGTTATGCAGCGCCATCTATCGCAGACATCGCAGAATGATCTCCAGAGAAAAGTTCCTCCGAAGATATTTACATCTCCAAAATCAATTATTGGAGTAATTACAGTGATATTGTCATCTAATTATCCAACATCCCAATTCTAAACACTGTTAAGCTTAATGAGCTAAAGTCATTGATCGTTTACGCCAGTAAAATTGATTTGCAAACTAAGACAGACAATTATGTATTAGCCTATCAGTTTACTTAAACTGAGAACTCTGCCAGTGGAAATTTTGCCTCCTTCCACTATAACGAGTGCTTAATTTTTTCAATAAAATAATTACCTCTTAGAATGTTCTTTTCTAACTAAGTTGCCATTTACAGTAGAGAAACTTAACCGTTAGAAATAATTCCTATTAAATCGTTACAAATATGCAAGAGCTAGCAGGGAACACAAGTTCTATATAATTTCATGAAATTAAGTGAAAAAGTTTCTTAGGGTACAGTATAAATTGCATGTTAATAAGGAAAACGATGCATGTGTTTTAGTAATTATTACATATGAAATTCTAGATATGAAAACCTGCATTTATTGCTTTTAATCTGCTTAGTTTGTTAACGAATAACCAGGACAGATGAAAAATGGGGAAGAAAATTTAAGATCTTACTTTTACCGAATGGCACATTCTGGCACGTGGAAGCTAGAAATATTTTATTTCGGGCAGTGAAAACACATTTCTTTTAAATTACTGAATTTGTTGAATAAATTCAAAAGATAAATATCTTACGCTTTATCAAGTGGCAACACCTTTCTTTTAAATCGTTTTCTGTTTAAATTTGAGACATCTTGCGCTTTGTCGCATAGCGACACATTTTAAACCACTCAATATGTTAATCGGTATTTCATTAAGTTTGCAAAAAACATAAAATAAATTAAAATAAAATTCGAATTTCGACGTACGCACGCTCGGGTAGAGGCTACGTGTGTTCAAAATTAGGTAGCTCTAGATGCTATCGTTTCTGCACACTGGAAGGAGCATACATAAATACGTACGTACGTACGTGCATACATACAGACACTTTCATTATTTAGCAATAGAGATTAAATATTTACCATAACCAGTTTGTTAAAGTTTTTGTCCCAGCCTGTCGATAGAGAATCACGATTTTCCTTCGCGCGAAATCTGATTTGTCTGTATCTTCTTCATATTGTAAAACACCAGGTTCTTATTCAGCATCGGAGAATGAATTATGAATAATATTATCCAGTAATTTCATTTCACTCAACAAATCCGAAAGTGGATCACAAAAAAATTCTAAATCATCATTATTCACATCTTTGGAACAACTATCATTATTAGCGTCTGTCAACTTTGTAATAAAACGAGTAATATTTGGTGTAACAGTCTTTCGTTCTCGTTTAAGAAGCCTAATATCAGCCATGGCATCACTTTGGAACAGCATTTCAAATACACAAGGAAGCACAATTCTGAACAACATAATTAAAGCAAAATAAAACCTCTCTCTTCTAATTCGAGCTAACAGGAGTGTAAATGTTCAAAATCCTGCATCTATCAAGTTTCGGCACCAAAATATTACGTTTATATACACATTTTATTTTCGTTATTATACGTGCAACTGTTCTAAACATAAACAATTCATTCGTGCAATTTTGTATTGCCAGATTCATAAATTAAATTAAACTCTGTGCGTAGGAAAATCGTGAATGACGTCACGAGCAGCCACACTCTACCGTGAGCCCGGGACATAGTTTAATCGAATACTAGTTTAATACTTTAAAAACTGTTAAAAAGAAACTAATATCTCTGACTTTTTATTGCGGAATCATGCAATACGCGTAACACGATTCTGAAGTCTGGTAAATGTTTATACTCGTAATGATATCATACTCGTACTCAGATAATATTCAACGTTAGATTAATTACTTGAGTTTCTGGAAATTTAAAGATTAATTTTCTAATCCTAGAAATTTAATTCTTTAGCTAGTTCAATCGCTATAATAGCAAATCATGCGACGGCTATCTTTGGGACGCTTTTGTGGAGGAGACTGTTATTGTGTATGCTCACACGATATAAAAGAGGAAAACAGCTTTATGTTGATACGAATTTAACTTTCAAATATGTTTATGCTTTTATTTAAAAGAAAGCTATATTTTAAATGACTTATTTTTATTATTTGTTTATATTTGCATTTTCTGTGGGGAGACTGATTCGTTGACGCGATTGAAAAACTACATTTTGGAAAACGGGCGATAACAAGATGCTTACTTGACACAATTTGGACAATTCTTAAGTCTTGTCTTCTGTGATAAAGATTGATATAAAATGTCTTGATAGAGCCTTGTATAAACTTGGTGGAAAACTATTCTAAGACACATTTAACCGGTTACTATAAAATACAGTTAAAATGAATTATCATTTCATTGACGTTTTTCAGTTTTCTCTCATTATGTTCATGATAACTTTTAATTTATAAAATTATAAATTAAAAGTTTTAATTTTTGTTGAAAGATCGCACATTTCTGGAAACTGAAGAAGGAGCATATTTAAAAATTATTACACTTTTTTAACGGTCCTTTTTAACTAGCCCACAGATATTTTCTGGTTGTAATTTACATAAAAGGTTTCATACATTACAGGAAGCTCAATGCGGTGTCCCATGCTTGGCAATAATTAATTTATTTCTTTAAATAATTAATTAATGAAAATAAAGTGACGAATTGGTTTCCTTCTCAAATCGCTTATTAATATAAGATGATAGAAACTTCAAAAGATAATTTTAAATTATGAAAAACTCAAGCAAAGTTATGAAATTTATTCAAAAACTATAAAATAGTGCTTTAAGCAAAATTATGAAATTTGACTTCCAGAACTTTAAAGCTCAATCGAAACATGTATTCTTCTTTACAGTCATCATCGTCTTTTTTGACGAGATCAGATTTAAATGTAAGCATTTGTAAAGAAATATGATATCATGTGACGATAGTAGCGTCCCTACCTGTAGTAAAAGAAGTTAATTAGATGTTAAATGCCAGACGGGAATGGCGTATCAAGCCATATCCTTATATGATTTGTAGAATTTTCCATATGTTGATTTACTAACTGATTAACTGTATATAGTATAAATAAATATTTAAATCAACCTTCCTTTGAGTTAATTATAGATATAGATATAACGCTCTTCATGTAGAAAGGTAGATTTTAGATACGACAGAATTTCGAATTTGGAACTAGTCTTTCGCGACAGCATTTGGAAGAGACCAGAGTTATATTCATCAGAAATATGGGAGTGAAAATTTGCCATACAATGCGCATTTTATTCTGATTAATTTAAATTTATATCTTGCTGATTCTGTGACGATCTTGAGTACTTTCTTTGTTGGGTTAAAAAGAAAGCCAAGTTTAGCTCTAAATGACAGGACATCTAGAACACTAATTATATGCGCATAAAGTCAGTTAGTTCCCTAAATTATTCCAGTTTTTCATATTTGATAATAAACGTCAAATAAGTTGCGGTGTTAGCCAAACGGAATTTTGATGCTAACTCCTCGAATGCTTTCCGTGGGCAACAATAGAAACGATAGCAGTTCGCAAAGAGACAAAGAGATCATGAGATGCTTAAGAAGACTTATACACTATCTTGAATAATTAGAAAAAGACAAATCAAAACAAACATGACCTGAGCAGTAATTATCCAAGGTAGTTTATATTCTTACGTATGAGACATGAACATAATAATCATAACAAGACAAAATCAAACATATTATATCAAGAAATTTATCACAATGATGCGTGACACAATGCAAACGAATATACGAAGACAGAGGATGGAGCATAATAGAAATGTATGCATATTACAATTTGAAAATGGGATTTGTAGAGAGAGTTGTGAAGATATATACGCTCAGTTCGAAACACTCCACATAGGAGGAGAATGTGCCACTGTGTTGCCACAACGAAGATAATCCGATCACATAAAAGCGAGATTAATTACTATCTGTTTTAGTTTGGTTTGCCTCATTTAATTATGGCAAAGCACACAAGGACTATCTGTCTGAGGGACGGGAAGCCTTTGTGGAGGATTTTCTAAAGGGAACGGACTCGTATAGATGTCAGACATGGCAAAAAGCACGAAAACGCCTAAGCAGGCAGCCCGCTCGTTTAGAATCGAACCCAGGTTGCAGCTACAAAGTTCAGCGACTTTACCACTTGGCCGCTGGTGGGCCCTTATCTGTTTTTAGAGTAAGCTGCATTTGAGCTAAGCAGTAGAACGGTAGGAAAGGAGAAATACGTCTTATGGTGAGTATAATACATGGTGGAGAAACACATGGCATAACACATGGTAGAACACATGGTGGAGAAAATCCTCACGTACGGAGAGGCGATATGAGCCATTCCCATGAATACCAGGAAAGTGAAGATTCTGAAACAGTACCCAACGTCCTTCCGCACTGGTCATGACCAGGACTTACAGAACAACTTCGGCGGCTGCCGCGCGGTACTTGCAAAGCAGACTCCACTGCATATACAAGCTGAAATGGAGGTTATCATCACGACTGTCATGCTGCTAAAACGCACCGTGTCCTACACAGAGCTCCGGTTCTCTCCAGAAAATTATGAATGAGATTCCTCAGTTACCAGCACCCACCCAGCGCTCTATGGTAAAGGAGACCACATTCATACACAATGCTGCAATGTCGAGACGCAGGACCCAATACCATCATCTTCTACACAGATGGTTCCCAAATGGATGGAGTGACAGACTGCAGCTACGTCGCCAAAGAGAATTCAGATATTCTGGACACATGAAAGGGCTGTCTGGGTCACAGAAAACCAGTGTTCCAGGCAGAAGAGGCGGCAATTTGATAAGCCTTTCTAGTAGCGAGGCGACATAAGAACCACAAAATTCATATCATCACGGACAGGCTGTTCACCATATCATCAGGCATTCAACGTCTTTTAAGAGATCAGCATCGCTCAAGCAGCATCCTTATCTCCTGAATAAAAGCTCACGCCGGTCACCAGGGCAAAGAGGAAGCAAACAAGCAAGCTAAGGAAGCAGCTCAAAATATCAACGCACAAGAGCTGTCCATTCTGCTGCCAAAATCTCACCTAAAAAGGCAAGTACGAGAGTCTGCATTACGAAGGTGACAGGAAGGGGGATAAGACGAAATACCACAAGACAGACGGACTCATGACTTCTGTCACAAAGTAACAACGGATCATCTTTATTGGATTCCTCAGCTGATCAGATATATAACAAACAGGTCACGGACCTTTTTCAGAATATTTCTTCAAAAGGGAAATACACTC
Source organism: Stegodyphus mimosarum (assembly GCA_000611955.2). NCBI lineage: Eukaryota > Metazoa > Arthropoda > Arachnida > Araneae > Eresidae > Stegodyphus > Stegodyphus mimosarum. The sequence continues at coordinate 407,131 of KK121309.1, forward strand.
ATGTCCAAAATTATCTTTACATACCCAAAAATGATGATATTCAATTAAATATCGAATCAATATGATCCGTATTTGCAGGGAATGTGTGAAAACCAAGCCTAATTAGCATTATCCAATCAAAAGTAATCAAACGGTTTGTGATATGCAAATCTAGGCGTTACGTCATCCAAGGGTGAATCAAGCGCTTTGCGCAAACTGAATATTTGAGTGAATTTCTGCAACATAGCGTTTGATTTCAGTGTGTAGGGACTCAAAGCGGTTTGTTATGGCTTCGAAGTATCATTTGGAAGAATCTGTAAAGTGGCGAATTATCGGCCGTTTAGAAGCAGGGCAGTCAATCATGGAAACAGCCACATGTCTGAATATTTCAAGACAGACAGTCTCTAAGCTATGAAAACAGTTTCAAAATGATGGAAGTGTTGTAAGGAGGCCTGGACAAGGTCGGAAACGAATGACAACTGCTTCTGAAGATCGGTATCTGGCATTAACTGCCCGTCGTAACAGAAAGGCTACTGCTCGCCAGTTAAGTTCAGAGCTTGCAGCCGCCACTGGAACTGTTGCATCACGGCAAACAATATACAGAAGGCTTAATGAAAAAGGCCTTTATGCCAGAAAGCCAAGGGTATGTGTTTTACTGTCTTCACAGAAAAAGAGGGATCGCTTTAATTGGTGTAAAGAACATCAAAACTGGACTGAACATCAATGGTCCCATGTTCTCTTTACTGATGAGTCGCGGTTTAGTTTAACTGGTGATTCTAAACGTGTTTACATCTGGAGGGAGTCAGGAACACGAAATGATCCCTCGAACATTGTGGAACGTGACCGTTTCGGTAGTGGAGGTGTGATGGTATGGGGTGGAATAATGATCGATGGACGTACGCCCCTACACGTGTTCAGCAGCGGATCTGTGACAGGCCAGATATATCGGGATGAGGTCTTAGATCCTTATGTAAGACTTTTCAGGGGTGCATATGGACCTGACTTTTTATTTATGGATGATAATGCCCGTCCACATCGAGCAAACCTCGTTGATGAATTCCTTGAAAGTGAAGACATTAAGCGAATACCTTGGCCACCAAACTCTCCTGACCTTAACCCGATAGAGAACTTATGGGACTACCTTGGAAGAGCAATTGCACGTATACATCCTCCTCCTAGAGATGTAAATGCTCTGAAGACGGCATTGCTGGAAGAGTGGAGATTAATTCCCCAAACTGTGGTTAACAACGTTATTTCCAGCCTTAAAACACGTTGTGATATGTGTGTACAAGTCAGGGGAGATCATATTCCATATTAAATTCGTAAGACTTAATTCTTTTTCTGAATCATTCCTTTTTTTCTTAACTCTCTTTGTCACACTTTATTACCATTTTTATTGTTTCATGCTACAATTTTATATCATATGAGGTGATCTTCAATTTTTTCTTTTGCATTTATGTGTCATCATGTTATGTATGATTCCACGAAAATTCATTAAATTATAAGTCATAGTCTCTGAGAAATCCATGAATTTATGCATGTAAACATAATTTTGGACATGAGTGTATCTCCACAGATGTCTGTGTGGATGGTGGATTGGGCACGCCAAAACACTATGTGGACGAACGTCCGCTAACAGAAGAGTAGTGCATGCCTCATCCCAACGATGAGCCTTCATTCAAGCTCCTCTTTATCACGCAGCCAGCAGTAGTCAGCAAATTGAAACGTATGGCAGATAAACTGCAGGACTAGAACAGGATCTGTGCGGACCCCAGACATTGTGTTACTAATAATTGCCCCTCATTAAATAGTAGTATATAGAGATTTGTTGCGGTATGTGCAGGATTCTTTCTAGGTATACGCTTACAAATATTAATCGTGTGAAATAGAATATATATGATTATATAATAGTAATGTTAAGGTATGTATATGTTAGAGTATGAACACGTTTTTTCGAAGGTATATATTTACCATGTTAAATAGAATGCTTATGTCTAAACAATACGTGTGTATGCAACAAACGTGTATAAGCATATGTTAGGGTATGTACATGATTTTTCGTAGGTATATGTTCAAATAATAGCAGGATATACATACATTGTATGTATATGTTATGATATTTATCTGAGTTTTTTTATGTAATTCTTCTTCCAATTTTCATCGTATTTAATAGTACGAATATGTTTACAGAAAAGTAGGTTACATGTGTATGGCATGTGTATGCCATAGTATTTATACGTTAGGGTATGTACATGATTATTCGTATATATCAGTTTTTTTAATATTTTTCATTTTTAATTGAATGCACAGGCCTAAACAATAGCAGGATATAGGTATATGTTATGGTATGTATCTGATTTTTCGTATGTATATGTTATTCCAATAATCGTGTTTAACAGCATGTACGTGTTTAAACAACAGTAGGATATATGTGTATGGCATATATTTACTATGCTATGTATAAATTATGGTATGTACATGATGTTTCGTATGTACCTGTTTTTCCAATTTTTATCACACTTACTAGAATATATAGGTCTTATTTTGGCATATATATGCTGTTCCAATATTTCTCGTATTTATTAGTATGTATACGTTTGGATATATATGCGCATGGCTCGCATATATCATGGTGTGTATATATCGGGGCATGAATATGATTTTTTCGTAGCCATCTGTTTTTCCAATATTTATCCAATTTTATGTATATGTTTAAAAACAGGATATATGCAAATGATAATGTAAGTGCTATGATATGTATATGTTACAGTATGCATTACGTATATGTCTCCCAACTGTAGTGTACGGTGTGGAACATAAAACCAGTGCTCAATCAGACTGTTGCGGATACCGGACGATACCCGATTTGTCGTAAAAGGCTGCCCGGGTGTTTGTCTCTGCATTCACTTCTTCATCTGACCACGTTGTGGAAGTTGGTCTTTTAAGATAGCATCTGAACGTTTTGCCTGCAGTTAAAAATGAAGCGGTCAGTAGTTCGTTCTTTACTGCATACAGAAAGGCCATACTATTGCACCGGAGGAGGAGTATGTAATGGGAAGCGAAGGAATAATACCCAAAGAAATGCTGAGCCACGGACGAGTAGCTTTTCCTCTTGTTAGCTATCCCTCTATGCTCTTTATGCCTTTACTTAATATGCATGCAATAGCTGTAGAATTATCAACAATTTAAAAGTTGTGGCTAAGCCTAATTTTTTTGCAATAGCAGCGCTGTTTGTTTACATGTGAAACTTAGCAGAATAGTGAATTAGGTCAGTTTCTGCACCTTTAGTGTCTTTTTGCAGAGTGGGACCAAAAGTAAACTTTCAGTTTTGTGCACCAAAAAATATTCCTTCTTGCCTGCTGGTCGAATTGCTTGTTTATGCGTAGAAACTCTGATTTTAATTGTAAAAAAATTTTTTACTTGTTTTAACTGTATTTGGTGTTTTATGTTTTTCTACATTTTTCAATTTTTAATGAAGATATTTTGAGGTTTTATGTATTTTTGCCTTACCGCGAAGTGAGAACTGAATAAGGAATCTATCTCTAATTAAATTCGAGAAAATAAGTTTATATGAAACTGCAGCAAAAAGTGCGTATAATTTAATATTCTGTACAAGGAAGTCATGTGGCGTCCGATCAGATTTTTAGTAATTATAAAGCTCCAGGTTTCATAACATGATTCAAACAACTACATAATTAACACCTACAATCCTTTGCATCTTTAAGAAATAAATAAAGCGTAAAAACAACAACAAATTTCATTAAGATCCTGCAAACATATGAACCGATCAGAAACAGAAATGCCAGCCTCCCCATAAACAACACCTCATGCCATAGGTCTAAATCAGAGCTACGGGTAATATATATGTCTCCCTTGCTGTTTCTTATATCAGCTCCGGACTGAAATAAAATACGGCAAACTTCCAAAGCATAAAAATTTTAAACACCGCAGCACATGTTACGTCAACCAGACACCTCAACTCAGCTCTTTAGATAAAATGTCTTGGTAAGCACACATTCCAGAGTATCCTCTTATATTAATAGCGTTGAGCGAGTGAGTATTTTGGAAGAGGGGATACAAATAAAATAAAAAATAAAGAATATTCGTGTGGCGTAAGAAGGCGTGGGAGAGGGAGGGAAAAAAAGTGAGGACATTGGTGAAAGCGACCGTCAGAGACTAAACGGCTCGTTTGACACAAAAGTTTTACTTTTGCTCCAACTTTTATTAAAAAAAGTTTTCGATGTAAAGGAGGAAAGTTTCGGAGGTCGCGCTTACGCTTAAAGAGATAAATGGTTGTTTATGATGCAAAAGTATTTTATAAAGTCGTGAAACATATTTAAGATAAATACTTTGCATGCTGAGAGTTTCTTCAACTAGTGCTGGTGGATCGATTAATCTAGAACAGGGCTTCCCGAATTTTTTTAAATTTTATGCCACATAAATAAGAATAAAGAAATGTATGTACTGTCATGTACAAATCTACCAAACCAGGCGTCATTCATTTAAATATTTTTGATGCGCATTGTACCACCAAAACTAATGTACTATACCATTAGTTGTACATGTACACTGCGGGAAAAAATACAGCTCTATATCTCCCATTCTACTGGGCCGATTGACGAAATCCAACTTACGTTTTTTATCTCCCGAAAGCGCGACATAGGATATGCATAAGATTTATATATAGCATTGCTCTAATATAGGTATTTTGACATATAATCGGACTTTTTCCAAAACGGCATGCCAATTTTTTCCATATTTCGATTCTGCGATTCAAATTATGCCAATTTGGTATATATTTATTAATATGTCTTTTTTTTACTAAATTTATTTGATGCTTTGAAATTTAAGTTCATTCCGAATAAAATTCGGCAATCTTTTATGATTTATTTTAAAAATTTGTATTTTAAAAATATTTTAGAAAAAAAACCTTTTGAATTATAACCTATAAAGCTTTTGTCATCATCTTAAAATAGATCTACTTCTAAGCCTATCTTCAAAAAATTAGAGTTTTTTATTCCTAAGATATACGTGAATTTACATTTCGGCGCGTTTTAAAATTTGGCGTATTTATGATAAGCGATAATAACGAAAATGTGATTTATGCACTCTGTTAAAATTATTTGAAAATATGAACGATGACTTTGTTTCCGCTCGTGGACAATTAAAAAAAGGAAAGGAAAATAAGTTGCTATAAATTAAGAAGTTCGTCAAGCGAATTATTCTTGGCGGAAACTGCAAAAAATGCACCAATATAAATTTTTAAATTCCTCCGTAAATTACGCACCAAATTTTACAAAATTTAATATTTAGGCATAATTTGAGGCGTAGAATCGAAATATGGAAAAAAATTGGTATGCCATTTCAGAAAAAGTCCGATTTTGTGTCCAAATACTCATAGTAAAACAATGCTATATATAAATCTAATATATATCGTAAGTCGCGCTTTCGAGATTTGAAAAACGCAATTTGAATTTCTTCAATCGGCCTAGTAGGAAGGGAGTAATAGAACTGTTATTAGAATAAAATCATGCCTAAAATATATATTACAACTCTTTCATACTATTTCAACTATAGCATTTTTAACCTCTAATAATAGTCAATTTCAAATTTCTCATGTCAGATTCATTAACTTACGCAAAGATTATGCTTTTTATTTGCCTAATAAATAGCCTTATAACATTTTCAGACTTCAGTCCTTTTACTGACTCAGCCACCCTTCGAAAAAAACTTTTTTTTGGTGTAATGAATGAACGAATAACGTGCCAGTTTGGAATTAAAAAGTAAGTAAATGATTAAAATTAGATCGACGTTGGCTTTAGAGAAAAGCTATATGCATTTCTGAAAGATTTGATATACGGGTCTCTTCATGAAAAAGCAAAACATACCGCTGATATACTTGTTTCTTGAAAATCGAAATTTCTTGAAATCTAGCTATACCTTTGGCTGGGAAAGAACCATATCCTAAGTGATTATATTATTATTAGCCCAAAGGGCCCCAGAAGGGCTATTAATTTCGTTTTGGCATTTTGCGTCGATTCACTGCAAATGTCAGAATCACTTTTCAAACAGTTGCCACCCAATATTATCGCTCTATTATTTAAAGAAATTAAATAATGAAGAATTTGCATAAATGTATGTGTGTTTCTCGCATTGTGATAAAACAGCGGCACCTAAAGCCAACAAATTTTGAATAACGTAATCCTCCTAACGAATATGGCTATCTGGAAGCCCAGATTTGAAATTTGTTTTATTATCGATTTCATATTTTGTAACTCTTTAATGAATTTTTAATTAACAGACTCAACGATTTCAAAGCGAGCCATGGCAACTATGTACGAAAAAAAAAACATTTATCTCCAGCGCGTGTATCGGACATTCTAAAGATATGCTTATTTTAAAATTATTTTACGATATTGCTCTTGAACTGAATTTTATGGTTTAAGTGCGAAGAACATGATATTTAATAAATAAAGGTAACGCACAATCCCCTTTGGGCGTAATTTAAAAAACGCCTCTTTGAGCGTAATATAAAATCTGAAAACTTTCAGATTTATTATTGTTGTTATTATTATTGTTTTTGCACTAGTCACATCAGAAGTATTCGCAACGTACAAGAAAACGGACAATATACTTTCACTATTATGTTTGGCTCATTTGGTCTGTTACTTTGGAATAGATACTTTAAGGGGCCTTATAAGTATGGTACGACAGCTTGCAGTTACTCCAGTCCTTTAATTGTTTTTCTTTTCACGACTTCATTATTTTCATTTAGCGCATTTCGCTTCATAGCGAGTGTACGAAAGAAGTGAACTGTAGTCTCAAATGTGATTGAGAAAATAAGGGCTGTATATTGATGACAACACCTGTTACGGTCGGAAATAGGGAAGGGTGTGAAAAGCCTTAAAGTGTCTAAAGTAATAAACGTTAATGGAATCCGTTCCAGAGACTTAAGTGAAATGAGAGAAATGCGAAATGTAAACAAAACGATTTATCATAAGTATAGCTAATGGTATGTGGATTAATCCAAAAAGAAGCAATATAAAAACGAATAGTTCTTTTTTTATAATCTAGAAGGCATGAAAACTTAGAAAAACATTTCTTTGAATGCTACTACTTTTCGTTGGATTTATTTTGAAAATCGGCGAAAAACATCGCAGAAAGGTCCAAACCTCCAACACGAACGATAGAAGATCGCAGCAGATATGGCAGTTATAATTCTATAACAAAGTGCCCATGAAAAAGAATCGAATGTAGACTTCAGATCTCGGCGTGAGAGAAATGGAGAAAATTGCTTAAACTACTAAAAGAGAATCGGAACCCTCTATACCGACAACGTTAAATTGGCCATTTTCGATTTCAAAATCTGCTGTAGATACACGTTTGAAGTTTTTTGTGCAATTAAAGTGCACATATATAATTATACTGAAATGAGCTTTTGAAACATTTCGAACGTTAGAGTAATTTATAAGCCATAAAAATTTACACACTTGTGAGCAGTAGTTCCTGAGAAAAAGTACATTGAGTATAAAAAAGCACATTTGGAGAAAAACGCATTTGTATGTTAAAAATCCTCATTTATCAAAGTATTCGATGATAAATTAAAACTAGATTTCTTACAGTTCTAATTTTCATAGTGATTAAAAGTGTGGTATTTTTAAAAAGCTAAAAGCGTAGAGAATTTGAAAATGCAAAAATCCCAATCACAATTTTTTGAAGATTTTTGGCTTCCAACACCCCTAAAGTAAAAAAAAAAAAAAAAAAAAAAAAAAAAAAAAAAAAAAAAAAAAAAAAAAAAAAAAAAAAAAAAAAAAAAAAAAAAAAAAAGATACTTTTTATCGTTACAGTATTTGAACAACTTTCAAGAGGAACAACACTTTTTGAATGATATTGTTTTATACATTGCTGGTATTCTGGTATTCTTTGTCAGTGTTTCCGTGAGTTAAACATTATAACGCAGTTAAACAAAAATTAAAGTCTCTCAGTTCAAAAATACTATTTAAAAATGTTAAAAAACGTGTTTATAAAATTTACGCATGTTTTTGAAAACTTTACTTTGGAGCAGTAAGATTCCAATGCTGTTAATGTAAAATGATCACCAGAGATGGCATAAAAGTTAAAGAAATCCGACGGCCAAACGCTACAGAAAACTTGCATTCATGACAAGGGTACAATTACTTACTAAATATGTTCGATTGTACTGTTCCTTGCCCTGAAATCCCGTATATTTTACTTCCTTTTTTGTTTTAAATTCTTTCAAGGAATTTAAAAGAAAAAAGAAAAAAATACGTAAGAATGGCTGAAAAAACGTTTCACTAACACATTCTCGAATCCTCCAAACGTATTCTTTTTTTTTTTTTCTTGCGCGCTTGGACATGTTTAAATGCTTCCAGACTGCCAATAAAGACTACAATTTCCGTACTTGGATAGGAGATATATAATAAAGTCTACTCTTTAAAGCTGAAAAGGTTTACTTTCTATTAAATAACTTACTAGTTTCCTTGATTTTTTCTTCAAGTAACGTAAATAGCTGGAAGTTTTTCCTAAATTGCCTTCTAGAAAGGTATTCATCGCCATAAAGAAATAATAGCTATACTCCTCTGCACCATATAATTAAAATAATTTTGCCGTCTTTCTAATTTCCAATAATCAGTTTTACAAAGACAATACAAATAAAAGAGTAATCGACGTTGGTAGAGTGAGAACCACACGT
>KK121309.1:415941-436733 GCA_000611955.2 Stegodyphus mimosarum
CGCATGACCCATCAGCGACTAAGCGCGTAAAATAGCTGAATACTAGCGGTTCGAGCAGAGTTCAAATTCTGGCGAACAGGCTGGCTGACTATATAGACGTTTTCGTCGTTTTTCCGTGTGAAATTGACACCAGTCACTTAAGGCTCTCTACGAAAGCATCCATTCCCTCCAGCAGATAGTCCTATAATTCTTCAGAAAACGCACTTCAGGATATTTTTTTTCCGCTCGCCTTGTCTCGTAATCATGATAAGGACCCTGCGGCAGGTGATTCGAGTCTCCTAATTGTTTTTTCCCGCTTTATTTCCGTTTTAGCGAGTTTCGCTTTGTGGAAAGTGCATGAATGAACGCATACTTGAACTATACTCTGAAATAAGGTGGAGTAAATAAGTGCTGTGCGATGATGATGATAAATGTTCAAATCGAAAATGGAAGAGGGCTGGAAAGGCCTTGAAGTGCCTATTTTAAAGTAACAGAGTATGATGTGCTTTGCCATAAATAGCTGGAATTCGTAAATCTTGGGGGCATAGGCTTTTCACGTGTAGCTATTAAGGAATCTGTAGCTATTAAGGAACCGTGTAGCTATTAAAAAATGCCTATTAAGGAACAACCGCCTAATTTTACAATTAATTTTATTCTTGCTCCTCAGAATTTCCGATTTCGTCCTTCATAAGATGATTTTTATGACATATAGCTGTCAGGGTTGAAAACGTCCAATATTTCGAGTAAAAAGAATTTTTATAACGGCTCCCCATCTACCCCAATATTCCGGTAAACAAATTTAGTACATGCTCAAACCTTAGTAGCAATAAATCGATATCAGTACTCAGTAATGGAAAATGGAAATAATTTTTGTGAAAGTCGTATAACATCCACTCCATCATGACAAAAAATCGACGACTATGTCTGAGATACGTAATCGATGACAATGCCGGAAATGCATTACTGTACGATACGCACTTTAAAACGAAAACAACAAAGCGAGTGACACAACAAATCAAGCACAAAAATGACAGTTATGAATGAGTAAAACACACTTCTATAAGTAAAAGTACATATTTTAAAAATAGTGAAGAGGGCGGGAAAAAATACTTGCTGCCGTTTGGCATTAGCAGGTTATTCAGACGAATTAAAAGTTCCCGCATATTGGTAATCCTAGAAGTCCTTTTTTTTAAATGTAATTGGTCCAACTACCTGGTTGTAACGAAAGGTTTTCGCCAAAAGACGTTCTTAATAAGGTTAAGGAAAAAATATGAAAGCAGTACCTTTAGTGCGGGTAGTAATCACAATCCATATGTATGATTTTTTACCAACGTTTGGGTAGTTTTTCAAAGCCTTCGGTTCAGAAACTTGGTGGCTGCGAGTCCAAAACAGATCAATCTCATTTTGGACGTCCTGTGCAGAATGGAAGATAGTAGCAGCAAGATGTAGCTGCAGTTGTGAAAAAAGGTAGACGTCCGAAGGAGCGATATCGGGGCTATATCGTGGGTGTGGCAAAAGATTCCATTTGAATTCGCATAGAGTTCAGCACGTAAATGCAGACAAATGTGGTCTTGCCTTATCTTGATGAACATTACCTTTTGCGATGGAACTTAGTTCAATGTTTTTCCTCTATAGCTGCTTCAACACGGACTAGCATCTTGCTGTACATCTTACTGTCGAGGGCTTTACCTTTTTCCAGATACTCTTTATGGATAATACCACGGCAATCCCACCAGATACACAGCATGATCTTTTTGTTAGTCAAATTGCGCTTTGCGACGCTGCCCACGGGCTCACCAGGAGCAGAACAGCCCCGTTTTCGGCCTGTGTTGTTGAAATAAATCCATGTTTCATCACAAGTGACGATTCGATCCAGAATTTTGTCCTTGCGTTGATATTCGAGCAGATTAGTGCAGGCCCGAACACATCTGTCCTGATGTGTTTGAGTCAGTTCATGAGGCACCCAGCAATTGAACTTGTAAGTCAAGTTTATGCGATGCATAGGAGTAATGGACATGACACTAAAGTCTAACTCCTTAGCAACTCTCGAGTAGCTGCGTACTAATCGTCTTCCACAAGTTCTCGAGAAGCGGGCCTCATGAACATCAATAGGCCGGCCAGAACGCTCTGCTTCTTGAATGTTACCGTCCTTGTTCTTGAACTTTCGGTATAAATCTGCACAGTGTCGTAATGTACAACATTAGTACTAAAGCTGTGAATAGATTTGGTGACATTCTGTAGCTGACTTTTTGTAATAGAACTGAAGTAAATGATGGTTCTAATGTGGTATCGTAATAGTTGCATTTCAGACACTTTGTACTTAATGATAACGATATTTGTATTACACATTTCACAATACAGTGTTCTAAAGTAAGTCTTCTTCTTTAAGAAATGCCAGAAATAGTTTGGCAAAGTATGATCAAACCCACCAACGCAAGCTGTTTGAGCAGACGATATTTGCGGTGGCGAGAAACTTTTATTAAAACTCGATATTTCCATTTAGATTACTTCATAAAGCATATGCTCCTACAGATTTATGATTTTTACATTCTTATAATATGAAATTTGCGATTTTAATATCAATAATATCTAAATTCAAATTTGAAGAGGAAAATCTCAGAAAGGTAATTAACCATTATAGAATTGAAGTGAGCGCTTTTGCGATGATTACCTCCATAAAAGATGCAGTTTAAAAATGGCAAATATCTTTCAGATCATACGTTATTAACACTGGCATTTAACACAACTGCATAGAATAAAAATCATTCGAAGATTTTGTGATCATTTTAGAGACTGTTCACTGCATTTTGAAAATAATAACGCACCGTTTTAACAATTGCTGCCATTTTCTAAAGCAAACAAATATATGAAAAATGTTCATCAGACACGAAGATCATTATTACTTTAACGAGTCGCTACACATATAATATTATTAAAGAAAAAGACTATTTTTTGTTATGTAAATATCATATTACACATTTCGCATATATGAATGATTTAAAATCAGTGTCATAAACTAAGAGATTTCATTTAAATCTCAAACCAGATCTCTAAATTTTCAGTGCACGATACCATACATGCAACAGCTTTATAAATGTGTTTAAAACACGTCATTATACCAGTTAGTGTTTGTAAAAAAGATATTCTTTCATAACCATTGTTCAACAGTTCATTAAATTTTCAGCAGGCATATATCAGTTCTCCTTTTACATATGAACAGGGTAGTAATAAAAAACTTCCCCGATAGATTAACCACTAGAGGCCTATCTGCTCAACCAATCGTAGTGAAATTTCGGATATTGTTATTTCAAGGCATAAGCTCGAGACTGTGATGCTTTAAAATGATAGAGCTCTTACGATTAAGGTTACAGTGAAAAATTTTCGAATGATAACATTCATTTCTTTTTTGCACATACTGATCAGCGAATTGAAAAACCATAAATAGTACCTCGTTGCAAGTACACACGTATTACGAAAATTGATTATTGAAATTTTCAATGCAGAACATTGTAAAGGATGAACGACAACATTAGAGAGGAGAGAGGGAAAAAACTTTTATTAGAATTACAAATTTTCAAAGCGTACAAAGTTTCAAGGAGTCATCTCCCGTAACTTTGCAGTTGCGTGGCCACCGCGATTCCCTGACCTCAATCCAATGAATTTCTCATTGTGGCTTATCTGGAATCTAAGATGTACACATCAGATCTCCGCGAATTTATACATAGAGATCGTCGTCAATAATCATAATGTCGTCAATAATCTACCGCATGCAGTGCGTTATCTTCTGCGAAGATGTTCACGTCGAAAACTTGTAATTCCGACAGAAGTTTTTTTTTCTTCTCTTCTTTTGTGTTGTCATGGGACCTTTACAAATCTTCTTTATTTCTTCTTTGCAAATATTTTACGACGTCAATTTTCGTCATACTGTATCGTTCTAATGCCATTTATGGTATTTCAATCCAGTGATCAGTTTGCGCAGGAAAAACGTGGGTCTGCCATTCGAACATTTCGAAAGTTTTTTACTATAACCGTAACGTGGAGCTCTATTGTTTTAAATCATCATAATCTCGAGCTCATACCAAATAACAATATCTGAAATTTCATTTCGATTGGTTGAGCGGATAAGCTGCTAGTAGTTCATATATAGGGGAATACCTTTTATGACAGTCTTGTATTTTAATAGCAGAAGATAAGCTTAGTGCTTGTCACTCCCACTTTTAAAGTCGTTCCTTGGCGGGGGGGAGGGACTATGAACTATCAAATCAAATTCCAGAGAACAAGACAACAGGCCAATAATAATACTGAATTCAATTGCATAACAAGCAACTGTTTGCATAAGAAATACATTATATGCTCTTGAAAGTGTTGTAAGGTATTTTCTCTCTCCTTTCCGCATGCCTTCGTGCTGTAATTGGAAGCATATTCGACGTGTATTCGAGAGGTCCAAGGTTCGATTCCCGGCGAGGGCACTCCACAATTTTCTCGTCTCCTGCTTCAAAAATGCCTAATGACTCTACAAGATGAATGAATGTGTATCAGATCATAGATCTTAAACTAAAGTTCTGATCTGAGCCCGAAGCTATTTATTACCCTAATTCTAACTACATTAAAATATACACATCTGTTACACGAGAGAATTAAGCAATTTCACTGTCTGTAAATCGATGGCACCATGGGAAAATAATTACAGATACATTTTCCATAAGAAAATTAGTCTGTTAATGGAAGAGGCTGTTCACTGTATTTAAGCAAATTCAGCAAACACATGAGCTCCCATAACATCAGCAAAACGTAAGAACAGCTATAAGCTGGTGTAAAAGTAGATGCGAAAACATTTCTATGATAGTCTGTTTATGGTAGGTAATCGATGATTAAGAATCCGGAAAGATGATAATCATAGGTATTCGAAATGAATAACCCATCAATATCCATTAAATCATTCTGGAGAATAGCTGAGTAGCACCGGTTGTGCAACGGTGTAGTTCATCCTAGATCTGGTTTCCCGATAGACTGGCTGAGTAGCAACAGTGGTGAGTCGGTGAAAGGTCATCCCAAATTTTATTTCCCGAGGCTGAAGAGAATGGATTGAGTCTGGCTGAGTAGCGATAGTCATGAAACAGTGGTAGTTAATACTAGATTTGATTTTCTGAGCTGAGGAGAATGGATGAAGACTTATTGAGTAGCAACAGTTGTACGACGATAATTGTTCATCCCATATTTGATATTCTGACACTGAAGAGAATGGATGGAGACTAGTTGGGTAGCAATAGTCGTGAAACAGTCGTAATTCCTCCTAGATTTGAATTCCTGAGGCTGAACGCTTTTATTGCATGGGGTGTTTGTGTTTCTTCCTCATGTGCTAACTAAGTAAGGGTCGATTGACTTTGAAAAATACTGAACGAAGACATCTCTTCCAAGAGGAGCCCACAGCGGCCGGGCGATTCAGTGAAGTTATAAGGTATTTCTCCCACCTTCTTCGCATGCCTTCGTAGTATAGTGGTCAGCACGCTAGGCGCGTATTCCAGAGGTCCGTGGTTTGAGTCCCGACGAAGGCGTTGCTCATTTTTCATAGCTTCTGCTTTGAAATAACCTAATGTTTCTACAAAGTCACTGTAACTAACTCGATCCGGGTTTGAGAGCTCACCAACGGCCGAGAGGTAAGTTGTAGTCGTTGTAACGTACGAATCAGTTTCCTTTAGAACGTCCTCCGTAAAAGCATCCCTCTCCTTTTCAGATAGCCTGGGCTTTGATGCAGATGCATAAACCAAACCAAATCAAATGATCTGTGTTTGCATCCCGGGGAAATGCCTGACTGCATGGAATTTTCTTTGTTTTTCTGATGTGTACCAATGTATGACGAACCAATTCCCCCCAAAAAGTACTCCTTGGAGGTTGATAATTCTCGAATTGTTTTGTCTTAATCAGTTAACCTAACCTAAATATTCCGGCACACAAACAACCCTTGCTTGCCTCGACAGCATAAATATTTTCCAAGTCAGTCGCATCTAGAACTTACTGCTTACTTCGTTAAATTTATCATCGATAAATGTAATCAAGAGCAAGTTTCTTTTATACAGAAACAAATGCCATTATATTTAAAATTCCTTCGAATAGATACAATACAATGAATGGGATTAATTTTCAACAATTACAGCGGATGTTCTTTCGGGTTTAAAGACATGTTTAGTTCTGATTACATTAAAGTAAACAGATTATCTTATGTGAAACATAAAATGCCTTTCATGAATACGAAAACATTTTGGCATTCAGTTCCGTAATCCATCTTACTTTATATGTAACAAATATTCGCTACATAATAAACAGTTAAAATGAAGTTATTTTAATTTTAACAGCATACCTCCAGCGTTTTAGTTTCATTTACAGTTTAATTAGCTGCGACTACCACACCACTATTTTTACCATATTCTCATGCTAGTAACAAGACTGATCAAGTTTGCATTAGAAGAGAAATGAGTATAATTTGTAACATTACATATTATGTAACTTTTTATTTAAGCGGCCTTAAAAGGTTAGATGGTAATTCAGATTTTTCAACACTATTGTACTTTGCTGTAGAATTCTAGTTCTATTTATCTACACAATAAACTGATAATTTTTAACTTTAAAGGTTGGCATATTGAAAATTTCAGTTTTCATAAATTTGAATGAGAAATTTGACTGAAATTTGAGAAATTTGAACTTTTAAATTCTTATACAAGAACTTAAAAGTTCTCCGCAAAGTTTTTGCAAAGCTACGCTAAAATTAGTCTAAAATGTTTGAAAGTTTTTTTACAATAGTGCTTAAGAGATTATATTTCGGTAAGCTATTTGCATTCAAAGAAATACTGTAGAGACATTAGGATTTAGTTTAAAAGCAGGAGATATTGAAAAATGAGCAATGCCCTCGCCGGGACTCGAACCACGGACCTCTCGAATGCGCGTCCAGCGTGCTGCCCACTACACACAAAGGCATGCGAAGAAGGCGGGAGAAATACTTTATAATACCATCCAATCAACCTTCAGTACGTGAAATCTTAAAAGGCATAAGCAACCATACAACAGAATATGCAAACAGATGCAAAGTACATCGAAACATACTCAAAAAACTTGATTCTTAATTCCATAAAATAGGAAAGAAAGAATTTCAACTCTAAAATACAAAGCAGATGAAGAAAAATACGCTTTCGTTCACTTTCACAGCCAAACTACCGTTCGGTAAGGAAAATGAAAACACAATTGACACTTAGAATGCTATCGACAGCTGGTCGAATTGTATAAACTAAATTAAAGTTACTTCAAATTGGCAGATATTTGCTCCTTTTCACGTAGGAAAAAATGCCTGCCATTTTATCTTTTCAATTTCTTTTAATAAATTTAATAAATACTTAATCACGAACCTTATAATTTATTCATAGCGCTCTAAGTAACAATGTAACCTCATTTCTACTATAGGCAAAAACAAAACTTGATAAAATGAATGTACGCTACTGAATGAAATTTTGTTTTAATAAAAAAGAGAATAAATAATGCCGCGAAAACAAAATAGATCGTCAGGATACCGACGACATTGAAATGTCGTTTGTGAGAAGTGGCTTGAAACATTCTTAGGTAGCGAAATTGATATTAATGACAAATCACGTTACGAACACCGAAAGAAATCAAAAATCGCGAAGATTTTAAAATTTAATTCGATAAATATTATTTAAAATTCTACGAATGCTTGCAAGCTTTTAATATAATGCAGCCAATTAAGCAATAAATGTCACAGAATCATCCTTATGGCTACTGTTCAATAACACAGATTTAGATTTATGGTATGCCTATAATCTGTTATGAACAGCTTTGAGAACATCATGGTACTGCTCACAGACATAAGCACAATGTATAACTTCATCTTAGTGGGAGCTAATGCGATTGAATGTTTTCATATACTTGGTTTGGAAAAACAAAGCATACCAAGGAGTTAAGTTATTTGAATATGGCAAAGCACACGAGAGTTATCTGCTTAAAGGTAGGGATAATTTCGTAGAAGACTTTCTAGAGAAAACTGGTGAATATTTACATTACACTTGGGAAAATCACGAAAACGAGCCTTGTAGTCGGTTGATTTGATGGGATCAAACCCGATTTATTTTGGCTTAGCTAATTACGGGAAAACACTCGAAGGCAATATGCCTAACAGAAGGGATGCCTTCGTGGACAACGTTTTAAAGAAGACTGGCTCGTATCCATGTACAGCCAACCTGTTCGCTGGGACTGGGTCGAACTACAAGAATTGAGCGACTTTACCTCTCGGCCACTGGTGGGCGAGATCGAACTCCCTGTATTCAGTGGTCTTAATCCCTCGGGCACTGGTGGGTCCTTAATATGTTCTAATATATGTTACCGAGAACAATAACAAGAAATCTCACAATTATTTATCATTAAACCCAAGGATTTAAACAAACAAAGAAATGTTTAAAAATGAAAGCAAAGCATTCACATGTTTATCAAGTTTCAGGCAGCTAGAATGTGGGATAAGCATATATAATTTTATTGGAACGTATTTAAAGTCAAGATTTCAGGTAAAAAGGTAATAAATAGGGGCTTAGCGAGTATTTTTGCCACCCAGTGCGATCGGTTTGCTGTCTCTTTCAACACACTTGGAAAATCAAAACAGTGTCAAAACCACTTATAAGAAAATAAATAATAGCTCTGTGTTTATTTGAGAAATATAAATTAAATTCTGATGTTTTAAAGTGCAATTTTATTTTCCTATCAGTAAAATGATGGCATTCTAGAAATTTGTTTCAGTACTCCACTCATTCTCTCGTAAACAATAGAATACGTTGATTTATTTGATTATGACAAAGTGCATGACAGCCATAGGCCTAAGGGAAGGGTTGCTTTAGTGGATGACTTACTAAGGAAAATTGACTAGTATGCACGTAACACATGGAGAAAACAACGAAAACGCCCATGCAGCTAACCCGTTCTCCTTACATAGAACCCAGGTCGAACTCCAAGTGATCAACGACTTGAACGTTCGGCTACTAATGAGCCAACGGTACAATAAGACTTCTTAAAAGCAAGGTACTCGTTTTTAGATCTTAGGCTCGTCAACGATCTGTTTTTAGAAAATTTCTTTCATAACATGTGGAGTCGTTTGAAAAAAAAATAATACCACCCATAGAACAAATTAGATTAAATGGAATCTGGTAATAATAACGTATTTTATAAAAGAACAAAATCCGCTTACAAGTTTACATAAATTAGTAGCATCTCCTTTGTTTTTAATCACTGCTGCAATTCAATTAGGCGTGCTTTAAATAAGAGACTAGCAATTAGCTTGAGAAGTCGCTGTACTACAGGCACCCTTTATAGCTTCAACAAATGCCATACATCTGGATGGTTGCTTTTCGGCGACTTCTCGGCTTTGCAATTTCTCGCAATATCCATAGATTCTCGAAGAGATTCAAATCTGGGATGTTAACCTAATCAGTCAAGCACTTAGGGTTTTCTGTGCGTCAGATAGTCTTTAATAGTCGTTGATAGGTGACACGGAGCCCGTGTCACATGTCAACAGCCATGAAAATTGAACAGCTGATAATCCACGTGATGCTTTAACTTCTCACGCAATAAATTAAGGTATGGATTTCCGTTCATAATGGTTTCCAGTGGCAAGAAAAACAGAACAGCAATACCAAACAAGACATTGCATCCCATAATCATCTGGCTTGGAGGATGCTTCACAGTTGATATCAAATATCTGTCATTTCGCGTTTTCCCCTTGGATGGTGAACACTTATTAGCAAGTGCAAAAAATTGCTGCGCACTCGATGCATCGATCGATTCATCGGAAAACAGCACAAATTGGACACTATCTGGCAAAATTCAATCGTTTATTTTCCATACTTGGAGTAAGTCCACGGTTACTTGCAGGTTTACGGAATAATGAAAGAAAATCTGTGGTCAAACGTCTTGAAACAGTATTTAAACTGATGTTTACGCCCTTTTCTGCCAGAATAAGTCGAATGTTATTGAAAGAGGTTGTTGGAAATCGTACGACCATCCTTTTTCTCACTTGCACTCCTTTTTCTTGAGAACGTTCGTAAATTAAAAAAAAAATTTAATTCACTAACAGCTTGACGAATGTAAGCTATCTTGCTTACATTTGCCACCTTATTTATTTCACATTTAGAAAAGCTAACTTTATGCAGGGTCACTGTGTATATTCTTTCTGCAACAGTAACTGAAGGTTTTTTAATCCATTAAAATAATTACACAACAGCATGTCTACGCCAAATTCCAATATAGAACTGGCGATACACGAAACAGGCACTTTTATTTGTAGCAATAGAATGCATCTGACGCAATTAAGATATCAGACGCCTCAATAATCTCCGAAAATAATGAAATGTGTTAAAATACTGATAAATGGCTATTGGCCTTAAACTTTTGCAAATGCCTGTAATATAGTAACTGTACGGATAATTCGCCTTAGTATACAATATTTACAACTGAATCCTGAAGATTGTATTTTAGAACAAATTGCAAACATTCAAAGTGACAGTTCTTCTGCATCTTTGTTTTGTCTTTTTAAGCAGTAACAGAAATAAAACCCTAAAATATGTATTTATCTCTCATTGAAAGATACTGCTTCATTTATGTCACTGTAATCATAGTTTTTTCTGTAATCATAGACTGTTGTCACTGTAATCAAAGAATTTCGTATTTTTTATTCAAAAAGTTTCATTGCAGTAATGAAGGAAAATACCAAGAACATGAAGCTTGTAACGTCTTTGAAAACTGCGTCCAGTATAAGAAACTGCCTCCTCAACTTATTTTCCTATGACATTTTGTGACTCCACTAATGAACCAAGTGGATAAGATGGCTTAATACTGGTAGTTCCATCTTGAGGTTAAATCCCCTTGAAAATGGAACCAACGTTTCCCTGATTTATGTCATATATAGCGTCAGGTATGTAACGTTACATTCACGCATATACGGTATGAGTATGAGCCCATTTCACACTTTCTTAACCCTTCCAGAACTTCAGTTTTTTAGAAAAATATCCCTGTCCTTAAGACAGATAAACGTAGCGTATTTTGTTATAATCCAATAAATATCAATTCTTTTGCTAACACTTACACTACGTTTCACATGAAAAATGCCGTCTCCAGAAATGTAGCATTAAATGGTTATTTGCGGCTACCGCAGACTGCGTATATACGTGACACAAGCAGACAATTACGAAACTGCTCATGCATATACGTCAACAAGGTAACCAATTGAATAAGGCAAAAATCTGAGCCGAAATCTTTGTATTATTACATCAGGATCGGAAAACAGGTTAGTGAATGCAAAACACAATCTAAACTAAAACAAAAGAACTAGATTATATACAAGAATAAGAAAGAAAATAGAATCCCCAAAGAGGAGTAATTGTCAGTTCCTCAGAGGAATTTCCGAAAGAGTTGGTAACACGAATCAAGACACGCCAAGCTCGGCTTACTTAGGATATCTTACTACAGAATCAGTAAATGGACTGCGTGATAGAAATTAGAGTGACTCAGAAGGCTTGATCAGGTTTACCAAATCACGACTCTCGTATTTCAGAGACTGGGAAGAGATAGCATTGTTTAAACAAGTAACGATTGGCCAGAGAGTAGATAAACTTACTTAAACAAATGAGAATATTCTCGGAAGCTTAACAGGAAACACGTATCTGCTCCACCTCCTTTCAAAGCTACACAAATTATGGAAATTATATGAAAATCTTTATCACAAATTCTGGAGAACACCGAGAGTTCGAAATAGCACTTATTCCCTGTTTAATAATTAGAAAAGATATTTAATACCTAGATTTTGAAGTAGTATTTATTTTTTGTTTAAAAATTAGAAATGATATTTATGCCGTATTTAATAATTATAAAAGTTTATTATTAAATATAGAATAATGAAATTTTCATTGAGCTGAAATGAACTTTAATATTGCTTTGACTCATTTATGTATTTTGCACAATGTACAAACAGTTTACTTGTTACGCGTAAAATTTTTTTTCGTACACCATATATATATACATGTGTGTGTGCGTGTGTAAGAAAGATGAAAAATATTTAAACATAAATTATAATTTAAATTAGCAATTGCCCCTTAATGCTTTATTTTAATTTGTATATTTCCCCTCTCTATTCTAAAAACAGTAACACCTTTTTCTGCACTGCGTCATTTCGAGACTAATCCATGATGTGGTATGACTGAACGTTATGTCATATGACATAACGTTGGTGACGTAAATAGAACTAAAAAAGCCAATAACAATTTTACAGATTATCAAATGCATTGCGAACTGAAACTAGCTCATTCTGAATAAAGATTTCATCCTGACCGCAAGACACGTGCTCTCTGCTCTTCGGTCTACATAAACTGCTACTTGCTGCTTCTTTTTTTAAGGCAGAGCTATCCAAAATGTAATTTTTTTGAAAAGGCGTGATAAGCGTGCCAGTTTGTTTGTGGGCGGAAAATGTTTACTGAAATAAAAATGAATATTTAATATGCGTCGGTTGTTAAGTTGTTTTTCATTATGGATCAACATCTACAAAACGGAATATTTTTACGTCTACACTATCAATATTTCTACACCATTACATCTCGCGTTTACATAGCGAGAAGAAAGCAGGAAAAGCAAATGCGAATTTCAGTAAACCGTATTTATAGAATTGAACCCTTTGTTTAAATTTTGAACAGACTAGGACAAGAGCTAACCGCATTGCAGGATTAATAAGATGACATAATGAGGAGTGGTTTTCATCTGACGCAGTTTAGATTTCAGAAAGAGGACGTAACTAAATTAAAACGAAGAATTAAATAGGCTATTGCTAAATTAAAAGTTAGTAATTTTTTTACGTCTTGCAGTTATATACATATATATACACACGCGCAAAACTTACACAAAATACTTAAACATAATGTCAAAATGTTACATATACAAAATATCATAAAAAACCTGATGGTCAAAACTTTAAAGGGTGATAGAATATGGCAAAAATAACAATTTTCGCAATGCACTGCGTCTTGGAATGCAAAATGTGATGCGAAAACCTAGTAAGTGCGAAGAACATGGAAAAGAATAATCATTTTAATCCCGGAAACTATGTCTGTGTATTTACAAGAACTGTTTAAACGAAGGATACGCAATTGCAATACATCCCTCAGAACGGCGACGAACTCGTTTACAAGACTCAAAGTGACTCTATAAGGTGATCTTGTCGCCAAAAGTAGCGTTGCTAATGCGGAAGTTTGCAATACGCCGGGTGTCTACTAAAGCGTAAGCCATTCACATTGTTTTTCGTGGTGATGCGTGTATTGCAATTGGCGATCGCTCATTTGAACAATTTTTTAAATACCAAATATAATTTCTTATGAATATTCCTGATTAAAATGACTTTTCGTTCTCTGTGTTATCCATATCTACTGTGTTGTTAAATTCCACTACATACAGTATCAGGAAAATTGTTAATTTAAAGATCAGCTGCCTTTTAAACTTGTGACGGTCAGTATTGTTACACCTTGTATACAAGAAACATGTATACTTGTGTACAACTTGTATGCCAGATCCTTCAGAAACAGTTCAAATTGTACTTTATGAGTGAGGCCCTTATGTGGTTTGTCATAAACCGAATGTTCCACTCCAGTTTAAACTGCGGCTTCGGACCACGAGCATGATTACACTGGGAATTACATTGGTACCTCGAATAACAAACGTTCAGAAGAAAGAATGAGTGTGCGAATCGAAAAATCTCCCGCATTACGAACCTCATGCGAACTGCAATGGAAACTGCTCATGGAAGAACTGCAAGCTCTGTTCATCTAGGAAAGTGAGAAACTCCAGAAATAAATATCTACAGCTGAAGAAAAGACAAAGGATTCATGCCTACTTCAAATATCGAGAACCGTCCAAAGGATAACGAAGTTAGAATGATCCCGCATATCTTAAAGTGAAAATGTATTTAATTAGAAGAGGGGAGAGGTTCAGCGCATCCCCATAGTTGAACAAACTGATCTGTTGAATGACAATACCACGCACAGCTGCAAGACCATATCGAGGGAAAAAATGGAAGATTTTAGGCAATTCATCAGCTATTTTAGAAAAATTCCTGAAAAAAGAATTGCCTTAACCAAAGACAGATGTGCAAGAAG
Source organism: Stegodyphus mimosarum (assembly GCA_000611955.2). Lineage (NCBI taxonomy): Eukaryota > Metazoa > Arthropoda > Arachnida > Araneae > Eresidae > Stegodyphus > Stegodyphus mimosarum. Next base: position 430,104 of record KK121309.1, read on the forward strand.
GTCAAGGAGAGTTAGGTCTTTTACTTCCAGTGAAAGACCAATCAGATTAAATTAAGCCAAAAAATTCTGTACATACACAGTATATGTATATATTTTTGTAGATAATAAATTAATAATTTCAGAGTATTTTGAACACCAAATTCTTTGAAATTTTCTTACGATGTTTTGCAATTTTGAATTGAGTGAAGCCCAAGAATACATTAAAATTATTTCCACAGCAATCAGTGAAAAGGGTCATGTCTGGACCAAGTCATTGTATAACTACGGATTACGTCCATTATGCAAGACACTACTGTATATTGAATTATAGCCTAGAATAATAAACGCCGGTTGTTTCAAGATTAATGTAGTAGCAATTTTAAATAGACTTCGTAAACAGTTTTACAAATAAGAACAATACAAAGACCAAATGTAAGACGGCATAAAGAAATCCCAAATGTCATTTCGGGATAAATATTTATTTCCTTAAATTTTAAAGGTGAAAAATCAAATGAAAATCACTAAATATGGGTGCCCAAGTGAAAATAAATTCTTTAAAGGTCCATTTTCATTGACACTGCTGATACTTTCGAAAAAGCTGAAAACAGCCTTCAGATGAAAACATGCATAAAAATGTTCACACATTCAGAAAATGTGATCAATAAATTTTTATTCGCGGCCTGCAGAAAAGTAAAAAAAGTGACATGTGGTTCAAGGGCCATGCGTTGAATATCATAGGCAAATGTCAGACAAAACGGCACTTTCTACAGGGACTCTTAAAAAGTGGCGCAAGTTTCATTGCTTTGATTCTAGTCATACATCTCAAATTACACGCATTTTAAGAATAAAGATAGAATATTTAGAAGACAGTTTCAATAAAATGTTTAGGACGACCTGTAAGAAGTATCTAATTTCATGTACGATGAACGTGCAGTAAAAATTACGATGAGCAAAATATTCATTGGCAATAGTAGAAAATAAAAATTCCAGCTCAGAATTCACGAAGAATTAATAAACATTTTCACCAAAAAATAAAAGGACTAGTTGAAAATTAAATAACGAATGCAGTTTCATCCAAGATGGAAGTATGAATTGTCAGAATTAAATTAAGAGTTTCTTCTAGAGCCCTTTTTTAAAATTTGTTTTCAAAAATTTAAGCTCACAGAAGGCATGACAAAATGACCTAAGCCTGTAACCTCTGCTTTTATCTTCTAGGAGTTTGCACATAATAAGATATTTCTTTACTCGTAACTAATTCAATTATATTGAATATTTCAAACAAATAAAATCTTAATACTTTACGGAAACCATATAAAATTAGTTTATATTACATTGCTCTACCCACTCACGTCACTGAGACTGTTTTTATAAAATGTAGCAGCTTAAAAAGCTTTACAATTGGAAATATATGTCTAGTATTAAGGAAATAGAGAATACGGCTAACTTTTCTAAACACGTCACATATAAATGTATGAGTAGGAGGTACCTGCATATTATATAAATAGAAAAACTCCTCCCCGTATATATTATACAGGGTGATCAAGTTATTTAGCGCATTTGGTATTTTTGTTGCATAAAGTATGAAATATTTGATCTCATTTCAGAAAAGACAGCAAAAGACTAAATTGCTGCCGAAATACTAAGATCTTTAAAATGTGAAACCTGCCCTTTACGAGCTTTCAAATGGCGACCGAAAGATGTAAATAAGTCACTGTTTATCATTTAAAAGTGAATACGAAAACTACATCACAAGTATATAATGCATGCACACAAAGTTAGCGTAAGGCAAAACAAAAACAAACAAAGAAAAATTAAACATTGTAGTATACGATAAAGCAGTCGGGGGGAAAAGGACATTTGCATCTGTGTTTATGTTATATACGGGCAAAAACATGAAAACGAATACAAATTTGTACCACTGTCATTCTCAGAGAAATAGGCAGGCTGCATAGTTTTTTTATTTCGTTTTCTTCCCCTTGTGTAATAGAATCCAGATTTAGCAAATGTATCATCGATAAAGTTGTCAAAATCTACATTACTTTGTAATGATAGACTACACATGCAAATACGTAATAAAGCACGAAAATTACCCACTTATCTCATAATTAAGGCATATTAAAAGGAATCAAGAAAAAATATTTATATAAAGATAGAAATTTTGAAAATTTATTTTTCGAAACAGTTTAAAAAAATATCTGTTTTACAGCTTAGAAAAGTCTGACATTAAATTGGTACTTTGTTTCAAAGATTTCAGCTTTCAGATTTCTGTATAATTTCCTTTCGAAAAATTTTAAATAACTTTACCTTCTAAGACCTAATATACTAAGAATGTTTTGCAAGCTCTAGACCAGAACCAGAATTTGTGATTATGTTTTACTGTATTTTCCCTTCATTATCAACATCAAGCCCATTGTTTCTTCCCATGGCATTATATCCTAAAAGTCGACATGTTCCAGATCGATGGATATACTATAAACTAAAAATGTCTTTGAAATTTCTTGACGCCATTTATTTCCCAACTCTCTGTAACAGAAGAATAGTCGCAATACATTGCATCTTGCAATGTACTGCGATTCTAAATTCTAAATTTTTAAAACAATTACAATACATATTCGCTGTCATTACGTTCCAAGAATCTAAGATTTATTAAATTTGCTCAGTTGCAAGAAATGGTCTTTAGAAAATTCAAAAAGGGGGAAGGTGGCCAAGTGGAAAAAGTTTGTTCAAACCAGATTCGAAAAATCGAAATTTGATTGTCAATACGTGATTTTGTTTAAAAAATGCTGAAACGAAAAACCTTCCTTCTATGATAATCTTTGTGCACACTTTCATAAACCATTAACAACTAAATAACCTAAATAAATAGCAAGTTATAAAATCAAAAATTGTTAGTCTATAAAACAGACGAATAAATACGTTTATTTCACATATGATATAAGTATAAATACGTTTATACGGATTTATGCGTTTAAATATACGTATATATTTTATATATTTAAAAAGTATAAATACGTTACTTTCATACGAAACAGTATGAGTAATGATGAACAGTAACAATCATATAAAATGAACCCCGAGAATTCATTTTATATCACGCACAGATATTATATTGAGCAACATTAATTTTTGAGAGAATATTCAGTAAATTAACAAAAAAAAAATAATGCGTAAGTTTAACGTAACTCGTACAATAAAATAAATTTGATTTATAGTAAAACGAATCTCTAGTATACCTTCTAATGACACTCGCTGGTCATGATCTGGTTGATTTCTTTAAAGAAAATAAATAAAAAAAGCTGAATTCCTTATAACGAAATAACTCCTTCAATCTAAAAGTAAGTGCAAAGTATGGTAATTTAATGTGTCGTAAAAATATACTATTCGATTTCTTAGTTTTCTGAATAAATTGTACTTTTTCCCAGTAAAAAAGATCCAGAAGAAACATAAACACAGGTTCAACTAGTATAATTACTTTTTAATTACTAATCCGATAATTAAGGTTGTTATTTCAAACTACCTAGACTACTTTGATGGGTGGCGCTTATGGCAAGGAACGGTATGATGGTGATGAGGAACGGTATGATGATGAACTACAAATTTAGCCTTTAAAACACGTTCCAAATATTACACACTATGTAATAAGTAGGGAATAAAGGAAGATAACTTCACTAAGCACGAAGGAACCACCAGAGCAGGAAAAGTTCCTTTTACTTCCCCCAAATATGCATTATTAATCAAGAAACTTAAATGGTAAAGGTATTCAAAAATAAGATATTAAAATGGTCAGCAAAACATTTTTATTATCATACAGTAAAATCATATAAGCCAAGAATAAATTCAACAAAGACTAACAGGCCATGCATAGAACTTCCTTATTTAGAATAATGATTGAAGGTAGAAAGAATTCTGAAAATTTCTGCAACTGAGTTCCTACTCACTGTAAAAGATCCAACAGAAAAATTTCGAGAAAAGTTCAAAATGTTTCTAAATTTGGCTTAATATAATTCTTTAAATTCTACTATATTTAATACCAAGGTTTCTTAATTTGGAACCATATCTTGCAGTTCTACCAGATCTATTAACATGTTCCGAACGCTTATACAATTTCTTACACAACAGCAAAGCAAATCACAATGAGCTCTCTCGAGGTGACCACCTTCCCCAAGGCAATGACCTCTGGAAAGTGACCAGTAATTCTGAAAATATTAACATCGATATTGAATATCGCCTAAAACACCCCCCCCCCATCTGCACAGACCACTAAAATCCTCTGGAGCCTTTTGGGTGATCGTCTCAAAAAAGGTTACTGTATTCACATAAATGCGTACGTACACACATATAAATTTACAATCATATAAATTTGTATACATTTAAGGTACTTATATTAATACTTCTTTTTTTCTGAATGGCTTCAAGCCTTGCTCAGGAGTGACCGACCTTATCGATTATTTAGCTGTCTCAATAACCAGTACGCTGTCCAGGATGCACTCCAGGGATACAACGACGGGACACGAAGAAGTGGGCGGTGCATCAGAACTTCACCAATGACTTAACAGGTATAATCCCACTGGAATCATTGTACAGTTTTGTCCTAATTTCTAAGCAGCACACACTGGGAGGGAGCATATCTGAGGGTCTTCCACCCTTCTTTTTCAATCAAACCTCTCGCAGGAGCTTTCGGCTCAACAGTACTCTAAGTGCGCCATGCCGCGCAGACAATACAAACTTACATATATACAGATATTCTCGGGATTCGAACCTGGGTCCAATGATATAGCAGCCAGCGCCATTAACCACTACACGGATTAAAGAGTCAGGATAGACTGACACTACAAATCAAGCAGCCATGCTTTCTCTGGAATTCAGACAAGGCCACAAGGCTATAACAGCCATCTTTCATAACATCATGACCATAGGGCTGCATTAATAGTAATGTTATGCATAATAACTTTGAATTTTTAAAAATGCGTATATTTGCTCGGTAACAAAACAAAATAAATTTATAAAACAATATTTGGTATACAATTTCTAAGAATTCGTACATGAATTATATGTTCAGAATCATTACGTTAAGAAAATATTCTCAGAATCTTAATATTTCCAAATCAATCAAACGTCTGACTCGAGCTTAATGAAAAGTCGCATTTCTTAACAGAGTTCATTAGCCAGCCAGACATCTAGACATTAAAGGCCTTACTAGACTTTACAAACTATTATTCTGTCAAGGTATTTAATATAAGCTAGCACATTTAGCAACTCGAGAACTTTTATAGTTTTGGTACTGGAATGTCACTCATAATAATATTAGTAGCAAAGATAGCTTTAAATTTCAAAGAGATTGTTATAAAATTTATTCTATCTCTTTGTCATGCATATTTTCTGATTCCTATCTTTTGCTTCTATTTCGAGTTTTAATATCGAAAATTGCAAGGCCTTCTTTGTGCTGTTACTTGCGAGAGACTTTCTTCGAAAAGCTTCGACTTTCATTATTCTCATTATTTTCATTTCTCTTATCCGACATACTAACTTTTAATCATTGTTACATGAAGATTAAAAAAAAATCAGAAATTCCATTCCTCAGAGAAGCGAAATCCTTTTATGTTAATGTTAATTTCACTTGAATTATGCTTTTGAGCTAAGCATTAAAATGTGGCCAGTTGTTACACGTAGACGTGGACAGGATACCAACAATTCGCCACTTGTCGTAGAGATACAGTCCCGCTACTCTAACAGTTCAACTCCACCCCAGTTTTCGCACTACGGGGTGCGTAATGGTGGCAAACCGCACATTGAGTTGACCAATGTTAACGAATTTCGCTTATTGTGCATGCTCAATAGTGTACCGTTGGCGTGGGAGAAAATACTGACGAATAAAAATAACCAACCCTACACATGCCTGTTCATCATGTAGGCCTTAGCGACTCTTTACGATTGCAATACTATGGACACTTTTTTGTGCTTATTGCACTTGCTTCTGTTTCATTTTATTTTGGTTTATTTTGTTCGTAAACATTACATTTAATATCAGTTATTTGTAATAATTTATTTGGCTTTAATTCAGTAATTTAAACTAGATATATTCCTTAAGTTGTTAAAGTATTTATGAATGGAACGTATGGTAAATAATCGATCGCTTTCATTCCTCAGAAGTACAATCAATAAATAACATCATGTAATGTTTCCTGTTTCGTAATCCTTCTTAAACGAAAATTTGGGGAGTTTACAATTGATTATACACCTAAGTAATGAAGCAACATTAAACCTAACAAGTTTTAAAACGCCGACGTGTTTACGTCCAGATAACAAAAACATTAACCATATACCATATTTAGCTTCTTTTTAAATTACGCCAAAGTCGTAATTACGCCAAATTCTCTTCTGGGCATGCGCAGTGAGGGTAATTCGTTTAACATTGCTCAACTGAAAGTGCGGTTTGCCATTACGCGGCCCGGACTGAAACCACGGACCTCTCGAAACGCACCGCTACACCACGAAGACATGGTGAGAAGGCGGTTACATAACCTTATATATGTAAAATTAAAATAACTTATATATGTAAAATTAAAATATACTTCTACACTGAAATAACTAACATATATACACTCACGTTTGTGAAAATTGCAACACCAAGAAGGAATCGTCATAATTGAA
>KK121310.1:9729-25667 GCA_000611955.2 Stegodyphus mimosarum
CGTCCAAAACAAATGCAATGCTTAAGTTAAGAAGTACATCTGTTTTGGTTCCTAAGTTTTGTGTTTCCACAGTTTTAAGGCGAGATGAACCAGGATTGAGTTCAAAAATTCTTGTAGCAAAATAAAGTTTACCGTTCACATTTTATTTTCATTCGAAAAAAAGTTTTAAAACTGCAAAAATCCGTAAAATAACCGAAATAGTATATATATATGCGAATAATATTCAGGTAGGACTCTGAGAATTTTTCTGAGTAAAATATATGAAGAAACATATATAATATACTGTACTGAATTTTCTTTTGATGTTTTGAACAATAAATATGAGGTTCGTAACGAAAAAAATATAGTCGAATATAAATTACTTTATTTATGAACATTTACAATAAAAATATGATATTTTATTTATGTTCAGCTTTATAATATTATTTTTCACTACGTCCTGCATTTTTATTTTAAAAAATACTTAATTTTGTGATAACAAATTTTAATTTAACTCTTATTATTTATTTAACCGAATACTATCTAAATAATATAAACGATAAATAACTTGGTAAATTTGTAATTGGAATTACCATAAAAGTATGCCCGTATAACGAAATCATTATTCCAGCAACTTCAGATTTGACTCTTCAAATTCTGAACTTTAAAAATAAGTTTCTTAATATACAAAAATAAAATAAAATAAAATTTATTCTATTGTAAAAGAATTAATGCATAATCATGCGTAAAAAGCAATTAAGAAGAAATGTTATGATTTTTTTTTGGTCCAAAGCTGCAATTTGCCCTGAAGGACTATTAATTTTCTTTTGGTATTTTGCGTTGGTTCACCATAAATGTCGATTCTCTTTTCAAATTGTTCGCACAAAATATTAGAGCCCTGCATTACATTAAAAAAAAATTAAATGATGAAGAATCTGCATAAATGTATCACTGTTTCCCGCACTGTAATAAAATAACGGTACCTAGAGCCGTCAAATTTTGAAAAACGTACGTTTCCACCCGAGTATGGGCATCTAGAAGCCCAAATTTGGAATTCGTTTTATTATTTATTTCATATTTTGTAAAACTTTTAACGAATTTTTGATTAACAAACTGCACGATTTCAAAACTAGCAACGGCAACACTATACAAAAAAAAAAAAAAAAAAAAAAAACCAAAATAAAAAAAAACAAACAAAAAAAAAAAAAAAAAAAAAAAAAAAAAAAAAAAAACTGAAAGCTTTCAAATTTTACACATTACGCCCAAAGGGCAGCTTTTTTTTTACGTTTTGTGTGTTACCTTTATTAATTTAATATCTTGTTCTTCGCCCCTAAACCATTAAATTCAGTTCAAGAGCAATATCGCAAAATAATTTTAAATTTAGAATTTCCAATACACATTCTCACGTGCTGAAGATAAAAATGTTTTTTCCGTACGACGTTGACATTGCTCGCTTTGAAATCCTTGAGTTTGTTAATCAACAATTCGTCAAAGTTTTACAAAATATGAAATCGATAATAAAACAAATTCGAAATTTGGTCTTCCAGATGCCGATATTCGCAGTAGGATGACGTCATTCAAAATTCGATTACTCTAGGTGCCGTCGTTTTATCTCAATGCGAGAAACATGCATACATTTATGGACATTCTTCATTATTTAATTTCTTTAAATACTATAATATAGGGCTGCACTATTTGGTGACAACAGTTTGAAAAGTGAACCGACATTTAATGATTCCGACGCAAAATGCCGAAACGAAAAAAAGCCTCCAGCGCACGAGATTGTGCATCGGAAATGCGAACCATATGTTCATTTTAAAATTATTTTCCGATATTGCTGTTGAACTGAATTTTATGGTTTAATTGCGAAGAACATGAGATTTAATAAATAAAGGTGGTCCCCAAACGTTAAAAAAACGCCCCTTTGTGCGTAATATAAAAATCTTTGTGCTTTCAGATTTTTTTTTATGATTTTGTTGTATACAAAATGTGCCTCATCGAACTTCAATAAAAGTTCAAAACATTTTATTTAGGTGGCCTCCCGGCTAACAAGATATATGATAAAGTAGCATGAAAAAATAACGTAAAAGCAGAATAGTATTTGAGCTTGCAATTCCTTCTAGGGTGAAAATAGGGAGACAAATTATTCACAAAAATGGCTATACCAAATGAAGTACGTTCAGATGAAGTGACGAAGTCACGTGATGCAGGTACCTGGGCTATACCCTGTATTGAACTATCGTGAGAAGTTAACATATCATGAAATGAGCGTAGCATAAGAGATACGATAAATTTATACATAATCTAAAAAATTGAGGGCAGTAGAAAAGTGAAAAATAATAAAAGGTTGAGTAATTAGTTGAGAGATATAGCCGCAGTAACTTGCATGAGGATAAACTCGATTTCGTAGCTTACGTGACTGACGACTCATATTGCCGAAATACCACCAAGTAAGGTAGTTTGTCCGGCTCAATAAGGATTACGCCATAGGCCCATCGCTAAAAACTGTCATCAATTTGTCGGAGATAAGGAAGTGAGGAAAGAAGGAAGCTAGAGACATCCAAGTCTAGAAAACACAGGTCACAGCATCACGACCAGCGAGCAAGCACAGCTGACAAGGCGAGCAATCATAATAATAAGTAATCCAAAAAGGGTAATTCATAAATGTGGAATCATTGACATCAGAATAGAGGTAAGTAAGACTAATCACATACGGTAAAAACTTACTTAGGTGGGGAACGTCGAATCACCGAAAAGGTGAGCCGCAAATGGTCTCAATTTCACATCTTCTACTAGAGGAATACAGCCTGAGTAAAAACTTTAAGGCCAGTAAAAATTTTTGAGAAAATGGAAACATTTAAACTGGGGAATTAAAATATCATTTGATTGATAATTATTGAGCTTAAATAAAAGTAAAAAAAGTAGAAAAATTAATTTGCAAATATTTTATTATTAGAAAATATTACAGAACACACAGATGAATAATTGAGCCTGAGTAAAAACTTTAAGGCCAACATAGAAAATAACATATAAGAAAATAATTACAAATTCTTAGAAGGTTGTGTAGGAGCCATTTCTTCGAATTACTTCAAATACTCTTGCATTCACGGATGAAACGTGTTTTTGACAAAGGGTGGGGTTGGTTTTATACCATTCATCTTCGATAGTATATTTCAGCTCTGTTGTTGATGTAAAATGTTTCCCATTTGCATAAACTCTTCTTGCTAAGTCACCCCAAAGGTTCTCGATTGGGTTGAGGTCAGGTGATCTAGCTGGCCATTTCACAGTTTCAACATTGTTGACTTGGAACCAATTTTTTGTGCTGTTACTCGAATGGATCGATGCATTGTCTTGCTGATATTTCCAATTTTCTCCAGCAAGACATTCAGCATTTGGCAAAAGATGATTTGTTAGGACATTTTGGTATCCTTGTGAATTCATTCTACCTGAAACGAATGCAATTGAGCCCACACCATTGTAAGCAAAACAGCCCCAAGTCATGACAGACCCTCCACCTAATTGGCGCTTGGAGAATATTTCTTTTTCATTTCTTATATCATGCCAGTAGAAATTCCAGCCATCTGGTCCATCCAAATTCCATTTTTTTTCGTCAGAAAAAATAATTTCTATCCATTGGTTGTCCCAGGTCATGACTTTCTGGCCAAAGTTCAAACGCTCTATTTTGTGTCTCTGCAGTAACTGAGGCTTAGTCAATTTTGCTGTGTAAGTGAACCTTCCAGACCTTCTAATTGTGTTATAAATCGTTTTTTGAGAAACTTCTAAACCTGTCGTCGGAATCAGTTTCCTGGTTGAGTACTTTCCAGTAGATACAAGTTGGAAAACTCTTCTTTCATCACCCGAGGACAAAGCTTTAGATCTTCCCCCAGTATTCTTTTTACTATAATTGTCTTTCAATTTAAAAAAATTGTTGACTACAGTCTTTGATCTTCCTATCTTTATCGCAATAGCACGACTACTCATTCTTGTTGAAGACAAAGCTTCGATCTCTCCTCTTTCACGATCAGTTAACTTCTTACCCTTCGCCATCTTCAGAAAGATGACCAATACTTCGAAGAAACGTATGACAAGTATGAAAATTGCAGCTTTGTCACAAGTTAGTAGTTGCAGGTCAGGTCAGGTCGTATCTCAATCCCTCAGTACCGTTCTAATTAAGGAACCTTACTGAACCTTACATAGAAAACAATAAGTGGTGAAGTGTATCCTTTTAATTAAAAAAGGCGTAAATGATTAGGTAATAATGTTATTTAAATAAGGAGTTGTATAACTTGAAGCTTGATGAAATTACCAGAGAGGTCATGTGGATACTTTGGTAAAGCTGATTCGTCAGTGCGATGCCGTGAGAGTTAAATGATTAGGTAATAATGTTATTTAAATAAGGAGATCCTGAAGTTTAGTTGTATAACTTGAAGCTTGATGAAATTACCAGAGAGGTCATGTGGATACTTTGGTAAAGCTGATTGGTTAGTGCGATGCCGTGAGAGTTCACAAAATTTTTGGATACCTGGATACCTGGATAACTGCTATACCGGGCTACTGCCTAGGCAGCGATGCCGGTTCTTGAAATAAAGCCCAAGGGCACATGACATAATAGAATCCGGACGTGGGTGAATCTCGGAAGAGAAAATGGAGGCAGAAGAAGAGAGAAAAGGAGGCCTAGGACATCGCGAGAGAAACGACAAGACCAGATCTGAGGAGCAAGCAATTCATCTGACATTGTAAAGAAGACAAAAATTGAAATGAAAATCTTGACAACATACGAATAATAGTTCAAAAGGTAATTGTAAAGAAGACAAAAATTGAAATGAAAATCTTGACAACATACGATAATAGTTCAAAAGGTGCTACAAAATTCCAATAATTGATATGTACTAAGATAAAATTACACAGGTACAAGGAAGTAATAAAACAACTATATACAAATGTGAAAGAAAGTTAAGCAACTACCAACGAGGAGTTGTCTTGAGTGCTCTTGTCAGACTCCATCTATGATTGTGTGAGCAGCTAATGGACGAATAAATTTGTCTTCCGAAAGGATTTCATAGTTGAATATCTGGGAGTAATTCACAAAGTCACACTGCACAGCTTTGTTGAAAAATTTATCATTTGATTTCTTTATATAGTCCTGTATAGATTCAAGCTTGAGATCTCTGTGAAGAAGTTCGTTTCTTATAAAAAAGTGGGCATCTGTGATTATTCGAAGGAATTTATTCTGAACGACTTGCAGGTGATAAAGTTGTTTACGGGTGGCAGTGTTCCAGGCAGGAGAAGCATAACAAAGAATTGGCCTAATACAGGAAGTATAGATATGTCTTTTGGTGCGTAAGCTGAGATTAGAATATTTTCCAATAACTGGCAGAAATCTGATCATGATGCCTAATGCCTTGTTCTTGACGCTTTGTATATGATCAGACCAGGTAAGCTTTCTATTAAGAATGATGCCAAGATATTTAGCTTTAGATACAATAGGAACCGGTTCTTGAAACAAAAGAAGATCTTGAAGGTTATTGAGCTTTTTAGATTTATTGAGGATAAGTAATTGGTGGCGTTAATTTTGACTCTCCAATTAGTGCACCAGTCTTCAACTAAATAAAGATATTGTTGCATCTTGGCAATGGCTTGTTTCGCTTGGATGAATTTAATAGCAATGGCCGTGTCGTCGGCGTAGCAGGCAAGAAGAGAATAATGATTAAGTTTTGGTTTAGGGAAGTCTGAGATGTAGAATAAATAGAGAATAGGTCCTAAAATACTTCCTTGAGGGACACTTGACCTGATGGGCTTGATATTGGATTTTTCGTTGCCTTGAATAACATAGAAAGTACGATGCTGGAGAAATGAGTAAATAAGGACAATCAGCTCTCGTTGGAGACCCATGTTGATAAGTTTGAAAATGAGCCCCTCATGCCAGACGCGGACAAAAGCTTTTGCTACGTCTAGCATAAGGAGCGGAACACTTTGCTTGTTATGAAAAGTAGCTCCAATAAATTCGACGAGGCGTACAAGTTGTCTTGTAGTACTAAGATTCTTCCGGAAACCGTACTTTTCATCTGGAAGGAGAGGAAGATAGGGTTCTAATCTTGTGAGAATAAGCCGCTCGTAAATTTTCCCTAAGCTCGAAAGCAGACTTATAGGTCTGTATCCATCTGGTTTGGAAGAGTCTTTTCCAGGCTTGGGCAGGAGAAAGATTTTGGCTTGTTTCCATGAATCTGGAAAGTAGTTTTGAGTGAAACAGGCATTAATAATGCTGGTAAGTTTGCAGATGATGTTGTTGGGGAGGTTTCTGAGCATTTTATTTGTAATTTGATCAATACCTGGAGCCTTCTTGATATTTAGTGTTCTGATGATGTTAGTGATTTCCATTGGAGTGGAGAGCCTGATCAGATTATTAACACTAGGGATTTGCAGCCAAGAGTGCACGTAGTTTTCCAAGTCTTTTTTGAAGGTATGATTCATGGGTTCTGTATTAGGAGTAAATTGATTTTCCAAGTATTCAGCGAAGATTTCAACTTTGTCCTTGAGTGAGTAGGCAACTTTGTTATTTGAATAAATAGGTTTGTTGTTAATACTAGATCTTTTGAGATTTTGAAGGTATTTCCAAAGGGAGCCATCATTTATATTAAGTTTTGAGATAAATTCATCTCTTGTTTCTTGTTTAAATTCCATGATGAGCCTTTTGATTCTTCTGTTGAGGGAGTTAATTTCTCTTTTAAGTTCTGGATCCCAATTCATATGCCAGAGTTTGAGAAGCCTGTTTCGTTCACGAATAATTTCTCTGATACTGTGAGGAAGAATATAGTTCTTGCTTGTAAGCTGAGTGGTGGTAGTAGCATCTCTGAAGGCTTTTAGGGTGGTGTCAGTAAGGCACTGAATGGCTTGATCAACATCTTGCTTAGTAGAAAGGAAAGTAATTTTAGGAGGATGCTTGACCAGGATATTATAGAAGGAAATCCAGTCCGTATTATGTCTGATAATCGGTGGGTCCTCTTTAATGACTCCTATGTCAGCAATTACAGGAACATGATCGGAAGTGAGTTCTGCTTTGACTTCAAGGGACATGGGGATAGAAATATTGGAAAGCATGATGTCCAAGATATCTGAGATTCTGGGATTTGCTGGTCTAAATGTAGCTTCAGAAGGTACATGAAGATAAATAGGGTGGTTGCAGATATAATTGTATAAAATGCGACCATTGACGTTGGTGCGTCGACAACCCCAGCCGATGTGCTTAGAGTTAAAGTCCCCAGCAATGATTACTTGCTAGTTTTCAGGAAAAAGTCCAGTGAGCATCTCGTTTGAGAGTCTGTGTTGAGGAGGATTGTAGATTGCAGTAAAGTGGATGGTGTCGTTTTGAGGTAAAGTGACCGCTACTGTAACACTCTCAAAACCTGAGGAGTGGTTAGAAGAGACAATACAGGACTGTAAGGAATTCTTAACAAGAATGGCTGTGCCACCGCGACGTTGTGAAAGTCTGTCTCCACGATAGGTGTGGTAATTTGGTACATACAGTCTATCTGCTGGTATGAGATGAGTCTCTGATACCATGCCGATATCAATTGAGTATTCAATTAAAAAATTTGTAAATTCTTCAAGCTTGTTTTGAATGCCATCAGCATTCCAATAACAAATTTTGAGAGGAGAGTCTATATTATTGAACTTGCTGGTTTAAGTTGGATGCATCTGACGTATTTGGATTGTCTTGTTTTCTGATGTTTTGAGCAAGTAGTTGTATGCCTGAGCTTTTTAAGAAATTTACAAAGAGTATTTAGATCATCAAAAATCTTTTTGGCTTCTGTGATAAAGGTGGGAGTAGCTCCATTTGATGTTTTAAGTGCTTCAGCAAATGATTTGTTAATTACAAATCTATCAGCATAAGATTTAACATCTTCTTTCCTTTGAGGCTTGGGGAATTTTTCACAACCCCTAAATGAGGCGGTGTGTTCAAGTCCGCAGTTTGCGCACTTAGCAGGTGCATTCTTATCTTTTTTACATGTTCTGGAGTCGTGTCCTTCTCCGCATTTCACGCACTTGAAGTCTTTATGACAAGCAGCTTGTGAATGATGTAAGTCTTGGCATCTGAAGCACTGGACAGGGCCGGTGCGCCCTTTATATGGTTCTACCTTGATATGTAATCCGGCAATTTTCCTTTCAGTTGAAATTTCCTTGGATTTTCCTGTTTTTAGAAGAGTGATGAGAAAAAGGGGATACTTTTTAATTTCCCCTTTGTATCTTTTAGTAAGTTGAGTAACATTTATTACATTGTAGTTTTTGCTTATCAGATCATCTTCGATCTCTTCTATATCAGTATCTATAGGTAAGTGACGAATTACCACTTTGTGGTTCTTTTCTTCAGGTAGTAAGAAGAAATGATATTTAACTTCTTTTGAATTTAAGATATGAGTCATTTTTTATGTGTATCTATGCTTGATACTTTAATTTTGAAGCCATCCTTTTGCATATAACCAGTATAGTCAATTTTATCAGATAAAGCATGTTCAATGAATAATGATTTAAGTTTTGACCAGTTGTATAATTTATCATTAATATATATGGCTGGGGGTGCTTTGCCTTTTCTAGATTGATTTTCTTGATTCATTTCATCAGTAGAAACTTCATTAGGGTCAGTCGTATTAATATCCATTTGTTCTTGGTTGAGTGAAGTAGCTGTATGTTTTGATTGTGCAGCATTCACGGAGTAAGAGAAACCTTTTTTCCTTTTTCCTACAGTTCTGTCACCTCTAGGGCGATGTTCTTCTTCAGAACTATCCGTGTCTTGAACCAGTGAGATTTCTTTTGAAATTTCTGTATTCACTTTACTTGGTGAACTTTTCAATTTTTTGCGTTTAACAATTTTCCATTCATTCTCTGTAGGTAAAGAAGAATATTCTTTTTGATTTTGTTCAATAGATGTTTCAATTTCTTTTTCAGCAGTTAATAAGGCTTCATACACCTTTTGTAATAAATCCAATTCACGTTCTTTTTTAACCAAAATAGATCCATCTTGCTTTTTATTTTTGAGCTCCTCGATGGTAGCGGCAAAAACTTTCAAAAGCGTATCCATGTTTCCGAATCCAAAAGAAAAGCCTATCCAGAATGGAGCCTGTGCAAATCCAAAACCTTTATGGATGGAGAACGGCGCCCCGGAACCAGACCCACACGAAGGTGTTCTGGCAGACGGATGAGCCGTTGGAACCTCACAAGGCCCTTGACTTCCACCTGACAGCAGAAGCTAGAGGGTAACTATGTGAGGTAAAAAATCCAACCAATAAAACGATCCGAGGATCAAAATCCAACCAATAAATGATAAGCAATTAATTTCGGCAAATCTTCTGAGGGCGAAAGAGCAGACGATCATCAAACAGCAGCCAACGCAGGTCACGTGACAGTACGGCTAGAATCCTCGCAGAGAGCAGCATCGACAGACGACCTTCCTTCACCGCGTTTCCCCCTCTAATCTGCTACAAAATTTTTCCAAGTTCCAAGTTCCACTTATGCCGAGATTATCAAGCATTCTGCTTGATGTGTTCCGGCTGTCATCAGATGTTTGCACTGTGGGCGCTGAAGAGAGAATTAGTCCGAAGCGTGAGTCCAAAAGGGCAGGAGCTAATGGTGAAGGGGCGTGACCAGTTGTCACGTGGGCTGGAAGCTGACTTATCATTGGTTGCGAATCTTCTAAAGAATACTTCGCCAAAGTTGCAATTAAATAAAATATAAAACATACATGAAAGTAGAAATAGTAAAATAATTGCATAAACCAGTCCTCTATATTATTTACATATGTACATTAGTCCAAGTCCATCAGGAGATAAACACAAGACATGGAAAGATTAGCCTGTAGGTCACATGGGTAGTCACCCACCCAAGTTCAGGTTCAGACGCTTGCTGCTTGAGTTTGGATCTCTGAAATATTATTGAGATCAATATTTAATAATCTCTAATTAAGTGGGAAAGTCTTGATTTTCCTTAATCAGGTAAGCAGCGTAAGGCCTGAGAAACCTATCTTCAGCAAGTATCCCACAAAATTTTCCATTCCATTCCATTTACCGCTGTATACTGGTCATAGCCTGTGTGGATTTGCAGGCTTTTTGCCAGTTGTCATCATATACTGGAACCTGAATATAGAGAAGTCATAAAAAATATGTCACAGATTATATGTAATAAAGGGGAGAGGTGACACTTTGTCACTGTGGTATTTGTCATCGTGGGTGGTGGTACAATTCAGTTATTTACAAATAAAATAACGTTTCGTTTAATCAAATTCCTAAATTCTGAAATTTAATTTTTTCAAAATATACAGATGCACTAAATCCCGAGAGTGCTGTCTTTTCACATGGGAGACAGGGGGCCCTGCCCTTTGGTTAGGGAGTGAAAATCAGAAAAAAAGTATATTTTTTTAATAAATCACTGTGCGTTATCTTTAAAAACTATTTTTTTTTGAGTGATACAAGTCCTAGGAGGAGTATTCAGAAAGAAATTTCCGTAGAATTGTAGTTTAAATACCATTTTTGCAAATAATGGGCGTGGTTTCACGTGATAGTTCCTCCTTCGTAGAATTATACAGTTTTTGCAGTAAATACAAATAAAACAGACAAAATTTTTATGGTAATTACACGATTATATGATATTTATTTTTAAAAAATGACTGGTGGCCTTAAAGTTTTTACTCAGGCAGAAATACTAACTTTGTAAATAACCACATGTTTCTCACAATTATGTATTTACAAATTATGTTTATAGCATTTATTTCTTATCAATGGACTTTAATAATTAATATTATTTGAATCCCTTTTATTTCATTTTACATTTTTTCAAAAATTTTTACTGGCCTTAAAGTTTTTACTTAGAGTTTATATGAAAATATATTCATGTTTGAATGGTGCTCACAGCAGACGGCTTTATTATAGAAGTTTTTGTTTAATTTGTGCAGGAATTCCTCGATTGTGGGCAGTTTTAGATCTTTATGCAGCGTATCATTACGCACATAATAGTGCGCCTTTGTGATGACTCTCAAAATTTTGTTTTGAGTTATCTGTAAGGCTTGAATATTTTTCTTCGATGCGGTATTCCAGGCCGGCGATGCATATGAAATTATCGGCCTAATTGTGGTGATGTAGGCAAGCCTTTTTTGTCGAAGGTCCAAACAGGAATACTTACCTAGTAGTGGGTAAAGACTGTTGACGACTATAAATACTTTCTTTTTGATCTCTTTTACATGATCATCCCAATTTAAGTTTTCATTAAGCATCACGCCCAGATACTTGGCCTTACGCACTTGCAGAACTGTTTCTCCAAAAAGGAACAATTTACTGGTAATCTGAGTACGTCTGTGCTTACGTCTGATAATTAACAGGTTAGATTTGCCAGCATTAATGGCGATTCGCCACATGGTACACCATTTCTCTATATTGGGCATTAAATCCTGCAGCTTCTTGACTGCATGTTCTGCATTCGTTGACTTCACAGCAAGCGCCGTGTCATCGGCATAGCAGCCTAAAAATTGATTCACGTCTAAATTAGCTTTAGGAAAGTCTGCCACGTAAAGTAAATAAAGGATAGGTCCCAAAATAAAACCCTGAGGGACTCCGGCCTCTATATTCCTCATACTGGAAACATCTTCACAAATGTGGAAGTAAACTTTCTATTCGTAATGAAGGACATAATGATTTGTATCAATTCCATCTCAATAGGCATTTTCATTAACTTGTAGATTAGTCCCTCATGCCTGACGCGGTCGAAGGCTTTCGCCACGTCCAGCATGAGGAGCGCAACATCTTGCTTGTTATGGAGGGCATGTCCACAAAATTCCACTAATCTAACTAACTGCTTTGTTGTCGAGAGTTTACGACGAAACCAAACTACTCCTGAGGCAGAAGATCCAGATATGGCCTTATTCTAGTTAAAATAATTCTTTCATAAATTTTGCAAAGCCCTGAAAGTAGGCTAATTGGCCTGTAACCTTCAGGGCGTGTGTAGTCCTTTCCAGGCTTGGGCAAAAGTATAATTTTCGCAATCTGCCAGCTGTCAGGGAAGTAGCAATGCTGCAGGCAGGCATTAAGAATACTCGTAAGCAGGGCTTCGAACCGGAACTGAACCGAAAACCGAAAACCAGAAAAAACCGTTATTTTGGTCGGAACGAAAACCGGAACTGAACCGAAAAAAATATCGGTTTATTTCGGTTCGATATATCTTTCAGTCATTTTGTTGCTGTTACCAACTTATCCATATTTTCTAATTTAACGTCAATTTTATAATTATCATTACATGTATACTGCTTCTCGATTTCCTATTTTGATATTCACTAGTATTTTTCTGTTTCAGTTTCGCATGAAACTACTTGTAGAAGACATATTTAATTCAGTTGATTAAACTAGATGTATAGATGATTTTTTAAGAAAAATATCGAGTTATATTTTATTTTTCACATCTCAGCATGCGATCATCCGCGGATGTTTGTATAGACTGTTTAGATAGACAAACCAGCTGCTCAGCAGAAAGTATGTGATGTACGCGTACTAATACGTGTCTTTGTCTAATTGGTCAGGAGACGTAAAAAGGCTAGTGACAGTCGGTATTAATTCCTGGAGACTAACTACAATGGTCAACTAGAAGTATTTAGTCAAGTAAAGAATAAATAAAAAATAACGTGTAACTCTCAACCGGCTCTCTATTCTTTTGTTTTGCGCTCCAAACTCAGTTGCGCCCCTGACGGCCACCTTTTTTTGCCAAGTCCTCATATGGCTCTGTCTTCTGATGTTGAATTACTGATAACGTAAGTACAAGTGTATTGATTTTTAAAATCTATTTGTTCCGTGTACTAACTAATAGCACATTTTCTCAGACTATATTTTAAAATTTGTCTATGATTTGTTCGATATTGTCTTTAGGGTGAATATTTAGTTACATTTCAAATTGAAATAGAATTTATGATTATATGCTTCAAATTCATGTTTTCATTTCAATAAATGCGAAATTCTTCATGAGCATATCAGTGGAACTTTTTAAAACCAATTACTGGGTACTCGGCCGAGTAGTAAATGACCGAGTACTCGGTACAGCACTAATTATTACTTAATTTATATTTGAGGGGCAGACCCTATTCTATAGCTATAATTTAATAACTGTATATTTTTAAAAATTTATTTGATCTATTTATTTTTTTTTCCTTTTCGTTTTTAGAATGGGGAGAAATAAGACAAATACTAGCAGGGATTTTTTCACATATCACAAAACAGAGAATAAGAGTATTTGTAATATATGCGACACTTCTATGATTGGAAATCATGCTGCCAATTTAGAACGACATTTAAAAAGACATCATAGTAATGAATTTAAAACTGTACAGCAAAAAAAGAAAATTAAGTTGAACATAAGAGATGAAGCTACTCCAAGTACCAGCGGATCCAGCGGTTCACAAGAAACTTTGGATAAATACGTAAAATCAGAATTTTTGAAAGTAAAATTAAACAAGGAAATAGTCCTTAAAGCATGTATTGAACTTATTACTGTTAATGGCTGTTCATTTGAAATGTTAGAATATTCAGGATTCAAAAAGATTTTGAACCCAATTGTTAATGCAATAGGTAATCATTTTTCAGTAAATTCTGAAAATATTAAATTACTAATACCAGAGACAGCTGTTAAAATTGTCTCTGAAATAAGAACAGCACCCGAAAAAAAAGTAATTTCGTTAAAAATTGACATAGCTACCAGATTAAATAGATCAATTTTGGGAATCAATGCTCAGTTGATAATAGGCGGAAGAATAAATTTGTTTACTTTGGGAATGACAGAGTTGAAAGATAAACATACTGGAATTTATATTAAAAATATGGTTGAAAAAGTACTAGAAAAATATAATATCGATATTCAGCAAATTTATTCAATTACTACGGACAATGGAGCTAATATGATTTCATTTGTCAACTTATTAGGATCCGAAATTGAAGACGAAGTTATCGAAATGGAAAATGAAAATTTCGAAACTAGGGATCACTTTGAAGATGGAGTATTTTTTGATCACAACTTTTCTTTTAATAAACTAATCGGAATAAGATGTGCTGCACATACATTGCAACTAGCAATTAAAGACTCTATAAAAAACGCCGATTTCAATGAATTTATTTCTGATGCTAGGGGGTTGGTGAAAAAGCTGCGCATTCCATCTCTTATGTTAAAATTTAAAGACGTTAATACTAAAAGACCAATTTTGGATTGTCCAACTAGATGGAATAGTACATATAATATGTTAAAATCTTTATTGGAATGCAAAGATTTTAGCTCATCTTTAGCGGAACATAATTTAGATTACTATTTTGCAGACAGTAAATGGGTGAAATTAAAATTAATTGTTGATACCCTACAACCCCTAACGGAAGCAACTTTGAAACTACAAAGTGAAGAATTAACTTTAAGCGATTTTTACGGAATTTGGACACATTGCAAAATAAAGTTACGAAATTTTAAAAATTTCTTTGCAGATATTTTATATAATCAGTTATCTGACAGGGAAGCATTGTTAATAGAAATTGATAGTTTAGTAGGAGCAGTTTATTTGGACCCGCGTTATCAAATTTTGCTTTCCACGTCACAAAAGGTACAGGCTGTGCAACATTTAAAGAATATTTGGAACAAATTACAATTTTTTGAAAAGTCCATTTCAATAGTAAACGAGGAAACAAAATCTTCTACTGAAAGCGATGAAAATGAAGACGATTTAGAGACTTTTTTAAAAAGTAAAGAATTGGCAATAATAAAAACACATAGAACCTCTATTTCTACCGAGATTGACATTGAATTCATTTTAAATAATTTTGACAATGTACGAAGGCTTGATATAAAGCATAATATTTTAGATTTCTGGGAAGAGAATAAAATTACATATCCGCACTTGTATAAGATTGCAATGGTGGTTTTGGCAGCTCCAGCTACACAAGTTAGTGTTGAAAGAGCGTTTTCAGGTTTGAAATTTATTCTCCGAGACAACAGAAGTAATCTCAGTGAAACCACGTTAGAAGATATATTAATAATTAGAGGCAATTTTCATATGTTAAATAAATAATATATTTTTTACATAATTATTGCAAGGCCAAGTGCACGATGTGAGAGTCAAACGACGAATGTGGGTAATCATGAACCTAGTTGTCAAATGCGATTTTGATAATGGATAACAAATGCCAATGCTCGCCGTCCTCTGCTCACCGCTCTTATCGTACCTGCTGTTTGTATCAATTCACATAGTGTACCAATAAAAAAGGAATAAAATCTTCTAAATTTTGATAGAATTACATATTTTGTTTATGATAGAATTATATTTTTAGTACAAATAAGAACATACATAAAATGAAATTATTCATTTGGAACTGAAACGAAAACAGTTATTTTTTGCGGAGCGAAAACCGGAACTGAACCGAAAACCGTTATTTTTGGTGGAGCGAAAACCGGAACTGAACCGATATTAATTTTTTAGTTGAACCGGAACGAAAACCGGAACAAAAAAAATTACGGTTCGAAGCCCTGCTCGTAAGTTTAACTATGATATTCAACGGCATGTTTCTGAGTGCTGTATTGTTTATTCTATCCATTCCTGGAGCCTTTTTAATTCTTAGTTTGTTGATTATTTCTCTGATTTCCAAGGGGGTGGCGTTAGCCATAAATTTTCTCACCGTAGGCGAGTTCATCCAATCTCTGACTTCATAGCAAACATCGTACGCGAACTGTAAGTCTCGAGGCTTCCTGTTTGGAGTAAATTGCTCCTGCAAATGATTGGCTAAAACTGCGGCCTAGTCCTTGTTAGTAATTGCTACCTGGGTGTCTGTAAAGATTGGCTTACTACATGCGTTTTGTTTTTTAAGATTTCTGATAAACGACCATAAGGAACCGTCCATTGGGTTGAGACTTCTAAGCTTCTCATCCCATGTTTCCTGCTTATGTACTGCAATCCTTCG
>KK121310.1:42127-52343 GCA_000611955.2 Stegodyphus mimosarum
TAGGTTCACTGATCATTGTGGAAGGCACAATGGATCAATACAAGTACGCATCTGTCCTTGCGGACCATGTTCACCCCTACATGCGCATTGTTTTTCCTCAGGATGATGGCATCTTCCAGCAGGACAATGCGAGGTGCCATACAGCTGCCAGTGTACGTGCGTGGTTCGAAGAGCACCAGGATGAGTTTACCGTCCTCCCCTGGCCAGCAAACTCACCTGACTTAAACCCAATCGAGCATCTGTGGGACCATCTCGATCGAGTTGTTCGCGCCATGGATCCTCAACCGCGTAATCTAGCGCAGCTGGCTACGGCATTAGAGTCGGCATGGCTCAACATCCCAGAGAACACCTTCAGGGACCTATGTGACTCTCTTCCTGCACGTCTCGCAGCAGTCCGCTCTGCGAAAGGTGGTTATTCTGGCTTTTGACAGATGGTCACATTAATGTGACTGGACTGTGTATCTTCCTCGTAAATGAAATAGTTGAATACATCAAAATGATCTCAACTAGGTGTAGTCTTCTGACTTTCCTTATCTACACTCACACACACATACATACACTGGTGTGCAAAAATTAAGGACGAGACGGTTTTTTCCAATATAACTTTGTACAAAAGCTTTCCAAATCAACACATTTAATACCGTAAGATCCCCAATACGTAAGGACATGAGTAATGTAAGCAACACTTACTAAAAGAGAAATCAAAGGGATAAAAAGAAGCTTTATTGAAAAAATAGCATGGAGCGCAATGCGACTAAAGGCCGAAACATCCCTGTGATGGGTGTCCAGCAGGAAACATCCGGTCTTTAATAGGGGATATGATCTCCCCTGACTGCTAGGCAGGTTTCACATCATTTGTGCATGCTGGATATGTGGTTGTTAATGAGCTGTTCAGACACTGCTGCTCTTTCCTCATGGAGCACCAATCGCAGTTTCGGAATCGTTACTGGCGATAAGTTACGTGCTGCCACGGGTCACCCTAGTAAGTTCCGTACATGCTTGACGGAATTTAGATCCAGAGACCTTGCCGACCAATCCATGTGTTCAATATCTTCACTCTCCAACAGCTCTTCGACAGTAATTGTGCGATGAGGTGGAGCGTTGTCGTCCATGAAGAGGACCTCAGGACCCATAGCCCTAGTGAAAAGACGTATGTAAGGAAGAAGAACCTAGTTACAATAGCAGTCCCAGGTGACGAACCTCCTTGCGAGATATGAAGGTCGGTCCGGCTACCAAGCATTATGTCTGCTCGAACGAGAACTTCGAGACCTCAAAAACAGTCCCTTTTGATGATGTTGAATGGGTTATTGCGTGTTGCCCGCTCTGTCCAGATGTGTATGTGTCTAGAATCGCAACTCAGAATAAATCTCCTCTCATCTGTAAAGAGTACTCGTCTCCATTCATTGTCTCTCCAATTCCGGTGTTCCCGGCACCACAGAGAACGCCTTCTCCGATGGGCAGGCGTTAGAGGTACACACCGTACAGTGCGTCGTGCAAACAGACCACCACCGTGCAGTCTTCTGGCCACGGTAAAACGCGATATCGGTCGTCCAGTCGCCTGTGTCGTTTGTCTCTTCTGGCCTGTAAGGCAATATACCGGCAATCTGGGGGTGTGGTTCCTCGTGGGCGACCACTACTAAACCCCCGGATAGCTGTTCCTGTAGTTTGAAATTGTCTCCAAAGTCCTGAAACGATGCTGTGCAATTCCGAACTCTGCAGCCACACTTGTGACACTGCGACCTTCCTCCAACTTCCCAATGATTCGACCTCGGGTAAAAGCATCCAGATATCGTCTAACAGATTAATTATTCGCCATTTCTCGCTAAGGCAGCAACTCAGTGTGATTTTAACTGCTATACGGGGTGCAATCTCTTTGCCAGAAGTACTGATCTTACACCGGTAACATTCTTTATACTACTCAGACACTCCCCCCTTACGTCTCCTGCATATCTGCGCATGTGCTACCGTACATCACCTTACTTAATCTCCTGATTGGTCTTTCTGACCGCTCTGCCTCATCGTTCAGCTGATATGCTAATTTTTCGACTTCGTCCTTAATTTTTGCACACCAGTGTATACGCGCGTGTGTAGTAATACTATGTTTATTAAATATGTGTATCCACAATAAGAATTTATTCAATTAATCATAAATTCCGTGTTATATTTCCGCTTGAAAGTTAGCAGATATATGGATATATATTCATCAAGAAAAATTTGAAGGACTTTTACTGAACATTTGCTTTTTGGAACTATTTTCCTCAAGAGAGTTCGCAAAAATTTATTCTAGCTCTTTGCTTTTTCAGTTTGCAATAATTCTATGTTGTAGTTTCAGATTATTTTCGATTATTCTCCTATATTTTTGTACATATTTCTTTGCGTCACAAAATTGCTTTTTTTGGCTTCTCAGCAGTGGCATCTTTTGGTGTTTCTCTTTTCCGCTCCCTACCCTCAATTTCAATTTTGGGAACGAATGCGGAAGGTCGTACAATCTTGTACGTCTATGACAAAAAAAATAGTGATCTCGACGAAACATTGTAATAATTCAACGAGTTCTCACTCCTATTTCACAAAATGAAAAGATTTTTATTAAAAAACAAACAGGTTCTAACGATAGTTCAAAATTGACTCACAAGGCTTTGACAACTGGTGGAGAATAAAAGAGGCAACAACCGTCGTAACTGCAACGGAAGTTGCTTTAATTTTGCTTTTACTTCAGAAGATATAAACAACGATGAAATGCAACCATGACAGATGAGCTCCTAATTAAGCTAAAGAGATATTATGAGACCATTCACCCTACCTTAGTCGACGAATCTCTTGAGGAAGTTGGAAGCTTAAAGAAAGCAAAGCAGTGTGTTCCCTCAACAAGGGTCAATTCCGAGTGACGCTTACCTAGTGTCTCTCAAGATAGGTCACAGATTAATGAAGTACAAAAAACCGCACACTATCGCAGATGAGCTCCTAAAGAGCAGAAGATCTGCTTCGTATTATGGTGCGAAAACTCATTTCTAACGTACCTGTGCCCAACAACACACAAAGACGAAGATTTCAATATTTAGCTCAGAATCTGTACAATTCGTTGTTAGAGATAATGAAAGAAAAGGATCTCGACCACAACAAGATAAGGTTACTGACAGTAATAAAGATGAAACTCTTATACGTCATATACTTATGTATATACTTATGTAGACTTCCTGGATGATATACTTATGTAGACTTCCTGGATTCCTTATACTTATGTAGACTTCCTGGATGATATTATTGCTGAAGATCTTCTGTTCTGAAATAGCATCATCAGAAGTGCAAAGGCTTTATACCCTTTCGAAATGCTTGACAAGTTTTTAATAAAAAATGGTTTAGATTTGAAAGTGCATCTGTGTATGTACCGATAGTGCTCGATCTATGTCCTGTCACTATGCGGGACTGTAGTCATTTATTTCCAGTGCAATACAGCATGCTGTGTGGACCAATTGTATTATCTACTGGGAGACATTTGTATGAGAATCGCTTAGTCCTAACTTAAAAACAGCATTAGAATGTATGAAAGCCGTAGCGAATTACTTAAAAACTAGACAACTGAACGCAGTTTTTTTTTTCAAAATCTATGCAAGGTTGTAGAGACGTTAGGTTTAACGAAGCAGAAGAGGTGAAAAATATGCAACGCCTTCGCCGGGAATCGAACCACGGACCTCTGAAATACCGGCTCAGTGTGCTGACCATTACACCACGAAGGCATGCGAAGAAAGAGGGTGTTATGTCACTTCTTAGAGACATTCAATAAAAAAAAAGGTAAGAAAATTTCACTCACCTTCGAATTCGGGACTGAGCTCTTGAAATCCGTATTTTCTTCTTTGCTAAGCTGACGCTCAAAAATATTCAAAGACAACAGTTCGGATTAATAATTCATGTTTTAGAATTTTAAATGATTTTAATTAACAAAAAATAACTACACTAACAACAACAATTATTACATAAATTTAGATTATATAGAACTAATCACATCACATGGGCCGTAAATCATTACTCACTCATTACTCAGTCATTACATTACTCACACTCATTCAACCGCTGAGCTCCAAGAGACTAGGTTGGATTTTGCAGCTCTCTCGGGACATAGTCTGGATTACCTGGATTACCTGGATTACTGGTTTGATTCAGCAGCTTTTGGTAAGTTCTTTTCTTTCTTGATTATCGATAGTATGCATTACCCGGCCAATGGTTAGGTTTGCAGCCTGTTTTTAGTCATGGAAAGGGAATTAACCAATTTTACGGAGCACGTACGTGAGAGTCACGAGACGAATTTAAGTCTCAGGTTCCTGCGACTACAAAGTGAACAGGAGAATTTAATTAAAGCTAACACTCCAAAAGATGATCCACATTATGTAGATCTGATGAAAAAAATGGAGATTTTAAATTTGGAAATCAATAAAAGACAAACAAATGAAGATGAGCCTAGTTCTCAAACTAAAATTACTGAATCTAAAAAATTCCTTAGCTCGCCAGCTAAAGAAACGCAAAGACACAAACGAACAGCTAGTGGAAAAAACCGCAAAAAACCATCAACTGATAAAGAAGGGTTCACCTCGCCGCGAAAAACGCACAAGCGAAATAATTCCAGTGAGGAAAAATCATATCCCACACACCATAATTCTTTCGAAGCCTTAAATAACGAAGACAGAATGGATGAGGATAACTCTGCCAATTTTGAATTACCCAAAAAAACGGCAGGACACATCCCACCGTTAGTCTTAGCAGACTTCAATGGAAATTGGGATAAAATGAAGGACGAAATAGAAGATATCTTAAAAATTAAGAACTACACAGGGAACATAAAAGGTGGACGACTCACCATACGAGTATTCGAGCCAGATCACTACCGCCTAATGGCTGATTACCTCCAAAAACAGGGAATCCCATACCATACGTTTCAAATGAATTCAAAAAAGCCAATCAAGGCTGTAATTAAGAATCTACCTGCTAACGCAAACATTGAAATTTTGCAAAAAGACCTTGAAAATAATGGCATTCCAGTTATAAAAATCAGGCAATTAACCTCAATGAAAGAGGGAGAATTAACTAAACTTCCCGTTTATGTTGTGGATGTCAAAAGAAGCGAAGAAGGAAAGGGAATATTTCAAATCAAAAAATTAAGAGGTCTCAATGTCCTCATTGTTAAATACAAATCAAGACCAGGCCCTGTTCAGTGCCATAAATGCCAGCGTTATGGCCATACAAGAGATTTATGTAATTACACTCCGCGCTGTTTAAAATGCGCGCAAACTCATGAAACCTACTTATGTAAGACTAAAAAAGGCACCGATCCTCCAATCTGTGTTTTATGCGGACAGAATCATGTCTCATCGTACAGAGGATGTAGCAAAAACCCTGATAACATCAAAAAGAGTATTGCTGAAAGAAATGCGCAAAAATTAAAAAATAATCAAACTCCAAAAAATGACTTTAAACTAAGAAGCGAAGACTTTCCAAGTCTGCCTACGCGTCAAACACAAGAGATCCCCACCCCGCCCAAGGCGTGGCCCAAAGAAAATTCGACGAATGATGAACTATCATTCTTTGAATGGCTCAAAATTCAGCTTACCAAAGCTAAAGAATTTTTCACAAAATTTAAGTCCGCCCGGACTCTTATGGAAAAAATGGAAGTTGGCATGGCAGCCATAGATTACTTTATGAATCAAAACTATGACTTCTAGGCCCAATACCTATAATCCCAACCTGATTTCAAGCACAAATAGCTTTCTTAAAGTGGCCTATTTCAATGCTAATGGAATTCAAAAGCAAAAGTTTGAACTTATCAATTACCTGCATAAACATGACATTGATGTTATGCTCATTAACGAAACCCACCTTTACCCCAACATTAAATTTAATATTCAAGGATATCAAGTATTAAGGACTGATCGCACGCACAATTCAGGAGGCGGCACTGCAATTGTCATAAAACAGCATATTAAATTCACCAAACACAATCTACCTAATACTGGAAGGATAGAAAATACGGCAGCTATAATCTATTCGGGTTTTAGCGACCCTTTTCTGTTTGTCTCAGTATACAACCCACCCCAAAGTATACTCAATAACTTGGATCTTGCAAATCTCACCAGCTCTGACCTTCCCACAATTATAGCAGGGGATTTGAACGCAAAAAGCACATTTTGGAACAGCAACCTTAACAATAGGAATGGCACAATTTTAAATAATTTTGCTCAAAGTCACAATATTCGAATTATCGCACCGGATATGCCTACCAGGTATCACTATGACGGCCGAGCAGATATACTGGATATTGTCATCACGAACAACATTTACTCTACCCCCTATCTCGAAGTCACTGAAGAACTTTCTTCAGATCACCTCCCAGTAAAATTTGACTTTTATGGGTTTTACCCACCGCTTCTCAAGCCGAAGACTAAAATTAATTGGGATATCTATACCAAAGAACTTATCTACTTGCCATGCGGCGAACATCTAAGAAACGCTGAAGATATTGAAAATGCTATCCAAAAATTTAATTCAAAAATCCAGCAAGCTATCTCACATGCTACTTATGTTACAAATTCTAATAACTTTCAAGCCCTGCCTCAATACCTCAAAAATTTAATTCATGAAAGAAACCGGCAAAGAAAAACTTGGCACCTCACCAGGGATCCCTCTGATAAAAGGCATGTTAATTATTTAACTCGCAAAATTGCTAAAGAAATTATTAAATATCGCTCCGAAAATTGGAATAACCTTATGGAGAATATTGATCTCAACCCTAATTCTATCTGGAGAATTGCCCGCTCCATTCGTACTACTAAAACAAACTACCATCACCCCATTCTGCACAGAGGGCATACTCATAATAAAGAGGAAGACATCGCCGAAGTTATGGCACAGAGCCTCGAAACAGTCTTTCATAAACATGATGATTCAAGCCCTTTTGATTATTACATCAATAATGAAGTAGAAGAAATTAGACTCAGAAACAGCAGAGAATTAATAAACCTCACCTCCCCAGAAGAGATTAAAGAAATTATTAAAAAACTAGAGAAGCGCAAAGCGCACGGATTTGATAATATCAGTAACGAAGCCCTTCAAGCCCTCCCAAGAAACTGTATAGTACTCCTGTGCAATTTAATCAACGCCTGCATCAGAAATTCTTATTTTCCAAAAGCATGGAAACATTCAATAGTCAAAATGTTACTCAAACCAGGTAAAAACCCAGCAGAAGTCTCAAGCTACAGACCTATTAGCCTTCTTCCGGCAATTAGTAAAGTTTTTGAAAGAATAATAACATCAAGATTAAGCATTTATATCGACCAACTGAAAGATACAGATAATCAGCAATTTGGATTTAAAAGAGCACACTCAACCAGCCACCAGATCCTTAACCTCATCGAATTTATCTCCTTAGAGTTTCAAAAGAAGAATGCAGTCGCGGCTTGTTACCTCGATTTCGAAAAAGCATTCGATCGAGTGTGGCATGCCGGACTCATTTTTAAACTTGCCAAATTAAAACCACCAAACAGTTTTCTTAAATTAATGATATCATATCTCGAAGACAGGACCTTTCAAATCAGATGTGGAGACTCACTCTCATCAACAAAAAATATCTACAGAGGCCTTCCCCAAGGTTCGGTCATCTCACCAGCGAATTTCAACCTCTATGCAAGTGACATGCCGAAATCAGAGATTGTGAAAATTTTAAAATATGCAAAATTTAAAATATGCATATCTGAATTTTTTCCAAAAGAAAATGTCTGGACGTGGAGAACGAGGTAAAGAGGAGGAAGGATTAGGTGACGCATTGCCACCAGATAAACCAAATCCGCATAATGATATGACAAACCACCCAACAGATGAAATGGATACGGACGCCGAACACCCACCAGCTATTACGGACAATGAAATACGGATACTACGAGAGGAACTCAAAGAAATGGAACGACTATTAGAAGAAGACATCGAAATCAACAAGATGTTATCAGCCAACAGACCAGTCACGGATAGAGACTACGTTACGGACCTAATGAAACCGAAGATCGAAGCCAGAAAGAAGAAGATTATCGAACTGAGGGGTAAGTTAAATTTTTATACCTCACGTGTAGGCACTTCAAACAACACCAACAATATTAAGCGAAAAAATCCGACAAATAACCAGGACTCAGATCGCTTTATCAAGCCCAAAAAAACAGCAAAGAAAACCTTATTAACTACACCCACAGTGAATTTATTAAACATTCAAAACAGCTTTCAAGCTCTTTCAGTAAATAGTAACAATCAAAATGCAAACAATCAGTCAACTCTTAATCAAAATAATACAATTAATAATGTTAACCCAAATAGCCCAACACCAATCATGGTTAAGCCAGAAGATGGCGCCACCTACAACAGCTACTTAAAGAAAGTAGCAAAACTTACTAAAGCAAACTTCTATGGCAAAGTTAGTGGCGAATATCTTAAATTACTACCCAGTACCCCAGACGACCATAGAATATTATCTCAAGATCTACTCAATCACAAGATTGAGCACTATGTAATCACATTTCGGCACAAAAAGCCCATTAAAGTCGTCATCAGAGGCCTGCCAATTACAACTGACAAAAGTGAAATAATTGAGGAACTAACAAAACTAGGCTACTCAATCTTCACAGTTGTTCAACTAACTAGATTCAGAACAAAACAGCCAATGCCTCTATATCAGGTTCAACTAAATATTACAGAAAACGTTGAAAAAATATATGATGAAACACACCTGTGTCTATTTATGATCACAGTTGAAAAATACATTAACAAAAATTTAGTCCCGCAGTGTCACAACTGCCAAAGATTTCACCACTCATCTGACAACTGTTTCTTCCAACCCAGGTGTGTCAAATGTGCACAATTTCACAAAACGCAAGATTGTCCTCATGTTGGACCAATAGAAAACCCTATTTGTGTAAACTGCACAAAAAATCACCCAGCATCCTATAGGGGATGTGAAAAATTCCCAAAGTTAAAAACAAAAGAAAATATAACAAAAATATCTACAAACAATAATCCAGCAGAAAAACCAAAAAGCAATACTACTACCAGCAACAAAAGTTATGCACAAGCTGCAAGCCAATCGGAGACGAATAAACCAACCAATAGCATTACAGCAAATAATAATAACGATCTGTTTACAACAATTAAAGAAATTTATCAAATATTCGGAAACGGAAAATTATCAAAAATATTCAAAGCATTGCAAAATAATTTAAATCAACTAAAAGCAGCTGCAACACCAATGGAAAAATTACTAATTCTCTTCACAATATGTGAAGAATCAGAAATCTTTAACGAATAATGTTTAATTCAACTACTGACTTTGCCATAGTTACATGGAACGCAAACGGTCTTTTTCATAAACTTAATGAACTCAAAGAATTTATAAATGAGCACAACCCCTCTATTATATTCATACAAGAACACATGCTTGACCCAAACAAAATCTTCAGCATTGTTGACTACGACTTATATCGCTATGACCGGCCTCCCCATCTGCACAGCAACTATCATCACAGAACAACGAGAGGCGGAAATATTCTATTAGTTAAGCGCTCTCTCCCTCACCACCAAATAACATTAACACTGCCTTCAGCTTTTGAAGCCTTGGCAATTACAGTAACACCCCCACATACTCCTCCCATCACTTTTGTCTCCACCTATATTAAAAACAATATTATCACAAAACAAGAACTCACATCTTCATTAGATGCGATTTTTAAACTCAACAATAGAGTCATCCTAGGTGTAGATCTAAACGCACGACATCAGGCATGGAACTGCAATTCAAAAAATAACACAGGAAACACAATCTATCAACTTGCTAACTTAGCCAAATTTAAAATTGCAGCTCCTACACACCCAACACACTACATGCTCGGAAGCGCAAACGTGATTGATTTCTTTTTACTCAAAGGTATAAACTATGATTATTCTGTTGAAACGCTCAACGAGCTTTCATCAGATCATAACCCAGTAATATTGAAACTCAATCACAATATATGTAGTACACCACAACCACGAGCCTTTAAAACTAACTGGTGTAACTACACCAAAGCTCTATCAGTACACACCCATGACAATACAAAATGAGGAAGAGTTAGACGCACAAATAGATAAATTCACCTCTGACCTCCAAACTGCTCTGAAAAATAACAGCGAAGCATGCAAAAAGAAGAGAAAACAA
>KK121311.1:13583-65230 GCA_000611955.2 Stegodyphus mimosarum
CATCTTCTTTTCGTTTCCGATTTTTTCTTTTTTTGCGGCGGTTGTCCATCATCATTATTTGTGGAATCGGCATGCAGTTTTGCCCGAATTTCTTTCGAAAGGGATGGTATCGAAGCACGAAATTTTATTTGTTCCTCGATCAGGCTCAGTGCAAGATGTTTCAGAAATAAACGCCTACTTTTATATGATTTAGGAGGATTTTTGGACGACAAAATGAGTATCCTCGCATTTATTGCAGCGGTGTTTAAAACAGAAAAAAACACTGCCATAGGCCACCTTTTAGATATTCTTGATGTAGAATATGAAGCTGACATTTCATCAACTACGTCTACAGCCCCTTTCGTAAGATTGTAAAAAGTTACAATTTCAGGCTTCTTACATTCGCCTGTTTCATTATCAATTGCATTGTCGTGATGCATTGTTGATAACAAATTCACACATTTATTTTTTTTAGGAACATATGATACCAAAGTTGTATCCTTTTGAAAACCGAAAATTGACGAAAACACTTCTCGATTCTTACCGGAAACAAACTCTGCGGGTAATTCTCTTTTGTTTTTTCGAATTGTTCCGACGATAGTTATCTTTTTTTTTAGCAGATCTTTTGCAAGATTGTAACTTGTGTACCAGTTATCTGTAGTGATATTTCGACCCGATCCATAGAGGTTTTGGCACAGTCTTTTTACTATTTCATCAGGTGTGTTTTTTACACAATATGGCCCTTGCGGTTGTAAACCTGGGTAGATTTCCAAGTTCCACGTATAAAACGTCCTTGCATCAACTAACGCAAAAACTTTTATCCCGTATTTCGCAGGTTTATTGGGAATATACTGCCTGAAGGAACATCTTCCTCGGAAAGCTTCAAGTTTTTCGTCAATTGTTATGAACTCACCGACAGTGTAATATTTCTGGCAGTTATTTACAAAATCTTCAAAAAACTCTCTTATAGGCGCAAGCTTATCTGATTGTTTCCTGATGACGCGAGTTCCTATGTCATCAAAACGCAAACATCTTGATAAAAAAAGAAAACGTTTGTAGGACATAGTTTTATGAAAAATTTCTAAGCCGGTTCCGTCTGTTGCCCACAGATCCCGCACATTTACATGAGATGACTTATGAACACCACCAAAATATAGAAGACCTACAAAAGCGCGAATTTCAATTAGATTTGTGTAACGAGCATCTCTTTCTCTTTGAAAGTTGTCAGAAATAGATGCAATATAAATATTTGTATAACTGACAACTTTCAGCAACATTTGTTCACTTAGTAAAAGTTCCCACGATTCATTTGGAGTCTGCACATATTTTGCCTTACCGATGTTTCCAGGCAATTTAGTGATAATGTTATGAGCAGGTGTTCTAACATCAGTTTTAGGCTTTTCTTTTGACCATTTGGTTTTTTTGTCTTTTCCCATAAAGCAATAAATGTCATTCTCAATTTCGTTTTCAGAATCCATCTCGATTTCTGAATCAGTATCATGAGAACTAAAAAATTCATTATCACTCTCATTATCAGTTTCATCAATGGATTCTTCACCAGTTGATACATCTTCTAATAACTTTTGCAAACGTAACATTTCTTCCTTATAGGATAAATTACGCGACATGTTTGCAGCTTTCTGTACTACCAGAAATGAACTACTTTACTGCAATGTGAATAGGCGCGCTGGGTCTAAAAGACCCGATCCGATCAAAACCAAACTTCCAATCAAATTTCCTGCGAAAAACTCCGGAAACACAAAGAGGGTGACCTTGGAGGAGACTACACTGAACCACAACCACTTTGAAAAAATAGGGGTGTTTTCAGAAGGGTTTATTTAATCGGGCGGGTCCATTGGACCCAGCGCGCGCGCTCGCGGGTTAAGAAGGAAACCTTTCAGACGTTTAACAACGTCATTTCCGACCCTTTAAACACCGCATTGAATAGCGATCCAAAACGAAAACTTCTCCCTCCCAGCTGATCACTGGCAGAACTACTTTTTCGACCTGTAAGCAGGTCCCCCCTCCCTCCCTCCCAAAGGAAGCGTAGCGGAAAGGGTCTTTAAAGACGATCCCCCCCTACGTATTCTTTACGCTGACGGTTGCTATTACACGATTATCAAGGTTCAAGGAAACTTCACCTTTTATTTTTCTAGTCAAAATTTTTATGATGACTGCCCTTATTCTAAATTATTCTGGCCCTTATTTAGGCTCAAAATTAAGACCTTCATGAGTTTTTACCTTTTTTCTCAATGCGAAGGCATTTTTTCCAAGTCTTTCGGCTTACCAAATTTTTGCCGTATTAGACAATCCCCTCTTTTTGATGATATAAATTTTCTGAGATGATGTGGAGGTAAAGGCGTAATTGCCTATGAACTCCGTAAATTGCACTTTCTTGATCCACGCGCTCTTTTATTTTATTTTTTTTTTTCGACGTAGCTTTCTCTTCAAAAATCGTGTGCGTTGCACGTGGAAATAAAAAGGAATTTTAATTACATTGCCAAATAAATGTGAAATTCGTAACAGCATTATTGTTCTATCATAAATATTTTATTGAGCAGCTGACCTGTGGGATTGATATAAATAATGTGTGATCATTATGATTTAAATTAGTTATGCACGGTTAAAACAATATGTAATACTTAAATGAATGTCATATATTTGTAAAATCATTCTATAAAACATATTTGTTGAACATAAACTGTTAATCAGCTTTATGTCAATAGGTTGTGTTATAAATTAGTACTTAGAAAATTTGACTATTACGGATTGCTTTAAAAGAAATTTGGATTTTCTTTGAATGTCAACGCTCCTATTAACACACATTATTTTTAAATACATAAATTAGAAATATGAAATAGAACTCAGACAATACATTATACAAATTAAATAATTTTTAATTAAGTAATAAAAAGATTTCAAATCAATATATTTTGCAACAAATGCCAGGTATCTACAGTTTGGACAAAACCAATATTTGAATGGTGGATAAATTACAATATTTTCAGAAGTCCAGTTATACCAGTTAAAGCACAAATCAGACTGAATACAATTATATTCTAAATCTTCTAAACAGTCACAGCAATTCCACCCCCTGCAAATGATTGCAATTTTTAATTGCTTAATTACCAGAAAAGCATCGTTTGAAAAAACTTTCGAATAGATTCAATGTTTACTATTTTATCTCTCATGCATTGCATAGGTACAATTTGTGGAATTATACATACTTCACCCTCTTCAATTAATTTGTCAGAAGCTGCTTGTTGGGCACCTCTTGAATCCACAAATTAATTGAGTTCAATCTCAAGTTTTTCCTTATTCGTCTTGTTTTCAAATGTGTTATCTGGCACACGCACAATTTAAGGTTTCTTTTTATCTGCCCTCAGTTCAAACCAATAACAGTTTCAGTAACAATAACTAGAATTTAATTAACAAAGAAATCGCATTTAGGGAAGATAAGCAGAAACTTTTAAGATGATTGAATCTTGTAAGATCATTGAACGAAAAAAGTTCTGCGCATGTATCTGTAAAATGCTTGCACCTGGACTGATTGTGCACATGCGCTAACGTAGGTGGTGCGAATAGCCTCTAGATGCTATAGCTATTCGCAGCGTAGTTGCGATTAAATAGTATCTCTAGTAGCTCTAGTTGCGATTAGCCACTGCGGTTTGAAAATTGCTAAATTTTTTTTCGTCCTGCGGGTCAAAAGACTTAGCGGATGAAAAACATATCTATCTGTCTACTTTGTCTGTCTGTCTGTCTCGGAGACACGTAAATGTTGTTGTTAGTATTTCGAAGCGCCGATGATATTTACTGATGGAATTTGTTATTTATTTGAGGCCTAGGTAAAATTATTTGATTGTTCACTTTAACCTAACTTATGATTAAGAAATTAGGCAAATTATTTTGAAAATTGCTTTTTTACTTCACAGAATTGAAATACTTTTAATATCATATATAAATGAAAATAATAGTACTAATAAAGAGATTAAAGTATAACAATGTTTCTGCTGTATTTTTCTTTAACATTAATCTTATAATTGTTTGTACATTTTGTTCTAATAGAGAAATTAGCATTTATAAATGCTGAAGGATTGTACGTATTTTGACACTTTTTTTATTTGAGAAGAACTAATCTTTTTCTACAGAAAGAAATGTATCTTTGTATTTCACTTCATTTTGATTCACATACAGATTCCTTTTTTTTTAAACCGTTAATACTATTAATCTAACTAATTAAAATAATAGGCAGACATATGTTTAAAAAACTATATTGTCATTTATTTGTATTAAAAAGCTGCTGTAAACCGCAATAGACTGTCATAAAAATCCAAATGCGTATTATTTATACCGGTAACATTTACCACAGTTATTATAACTTAGTATTATCTGAATAAGTGCTTATATTCTAAGTAAGTATTTATTTAGAATACAAGCATATCTTACTATTGTAGTACTTATTTTGCTATTTTACTTGAAATTGATATTTTTTTTATGAATTCTGATTTTTTTTAGTTTAATAAAAAGTAATAAATTGATGTAAAATTAGACTAAAATTTTGCAAGATTTAATTTTGCAGATGTAACCACGACATATATAGAGATCATGAAATATATCAAGCTAGCAGATATGTAGAACATACATACATATATGCTAATATACTACCTACTGTAAATACATGTATACATCCATTGAACTATCATTAATTCAGAATTAGATAATTCTACTTTGGTTAATCTAGAATCCAAGCTGGAATTCCAAAAATCTTAGTTAAGAAACAATACTAATAAATTTCATTCATTCAAATTGCTCATCATATAGCCTTGAATAATTTGAATTATCATCATATAACTTTGAATAATTTGAATTATATAATCTTCATATTTTTTTTATCTATGTTCTCAGCTGCTTAAAACACAAATATCAGTTCATTTGTATTGCTAGCTATCTCTACATACTGTTAACTTAGTTAAGAACATATATAATCTTATCCATTTGATTAGCTGCATTCCTTTGAAATCTTTTAATTTCAGTATTACTGACAATTCAGTACTTCCAGAGAGCTACAGCTTTTCCAAAAAACACATTCTAGAGCTAGAACATTGTAGAACTAGTTTCAAAGGATTATTTTTCATGCTTAACATTGACTTTGTCCAAATTCATCTAGCATCAATGATTGTAGATAGTAACTTAGCTACTTAAGCAGAATTCTAAAAAATTTGCAACTGATTTCATCATAATAAACTACCTGAACTGAAACATGTTGAATATCTATCAACATTGCTAAATTTCAGCTGATGCCTGAAGACATATTTCAATATCTGAGATTAAACTACCATAACAGACTCCTGGAATAATTTTGTTGTCAGTAGACTGTAATGAAAGTAATGACAAGTTTGCTGTCAGTTATTAATGGTTTATTTCTTACAAAGAATGCTGTGAAACCTGTAGCCAGTTACTTTCACCATGAAAATTTTATTCACTTTCTTTTCATTTACTTCATCAATATAGAAAGTGAAAAACTCAGTGGAGAAGTTTTAAAAAATTTTTTTGTGAAAAACTCAAACATTATAATCTAATTTTCTAGATGTAATTTAATCGAGAAGCTGGTCAAAATTTTCTAATATTGATTGAGATAAACAGACAACTGTAATCAGTTATTTTTGTAATGGTATATGCATATATTTACAGTTGTTTTGTAAATATAATGTGTAAGATTTATTTCATTTAACACATTATTTCCTATGTTGAATATTTCTTGGAGTTTTATATTTTGTCTGTTCCGCTGGAAGTGTTAATGAAATGATCCCATCTGCTGGTTATTGGTCAGTTAGTTTTCATCTTTTTTATGTGAAGAGATGTGTTAGCATAGGAGCCTGGTTCTTTAATATATTATTTGTAAGTCATCGAGCTGTTGTTGCATTCTTGGGTCGCAAGCGGTCGAAATTATATTTCTATAATTTAGGTTATTTAACTTCAAGCTGAAGTACTAATAAATATTTTAATTGCATTTTTATGATTGTTTTTATCATGTTTGTTTACTGGATTCTTAACTAGGGACAGTACAAAAATTTATCTGGCAATCTTACAAGGTTATTTACTGTTTAGATTTGAATGTAACTTTATAAATATAATTGAACCAATTATTTCTTTTATAAGCTTTCTCGTTTTCTCAAAAATTTTCCAGCTTTGTATTTAGGCAGTTTCTTTTTTCATATCTTAAAGTTGACTTTACAGAGTGCTTTTAATAATTCAAAGAGTTTAATTGATTCTAATGAATTTAAGTTACTAAGAATCTACTGTATTCATAATAAAATATTTATTGTTAATTTCATAACTAAGCTAAGATATATTAATTTTTTTCTTTGAGACTATTAAGTATTACTTTCCAGAAATGGTTGGAATGCGCTTTAGCCCACTGCTTGGCGGCTGTTGTTTTTGAATGAGCAATAAAGGCGCCAACATTCGTAACTCCGTATATCCGCCAACATGGCTGACTGTTTGTACGTTGACTACATTGTGCAATTCGCTGAAGTTTTTTTTAAGTTTAAAAGGAATGCTGTGCACATGGCATTTTCTTGTAATTTATTTTCATTATTTTAGCTTATTTTGTTCATTTGTGTACGTTGCCTACATTGTGCAATTCGCAGATTTTTTTTAAAGTTAAAACGGAACGGTGTGTACATGGTATCGTTTGTAATTTTAATGCCCTTTTAAAAAAATTCCTTCTTTCTTCGATGCCATTTTGGTTACGTTTTCGCAGAGCGTGTCGGGAAGGTTATGTAATGGCATAAAATGTGTATGTATTACAACATAAAATGTAAATAATTAATTTAAACCTAACTGACAAATATTTTAATGATCGTAATGTTCGTTTTGCATATTATTTTATTATCTTTTTGTGGCAACAGTTTCCATACTAATTTATGCTTTAGAATTCTATGTTTTGTTTACAATAGGTTTTCGCGGAGCGTGTCGAGAAGGTTGCAATTGCAAAGACGTTTTGCAGAAACGCGCCGAATTGGCGACTTTCAAAACATCGCCAAGCAGTGGGCTAAAGCGCATTTTCACCCCAGAAATAATCATTTAATGATAATCTGCTGTGAGAAGATAGAAAATCAGTTTATATATTTCCCTCAAAAATTTATTCTTGAAATTTTACTTTTTTATAGCATGTGTTTGAGTTTTTCTTTTTGTTACGAGTTATTCTTGATGCTAAATTTCCAAATATTTTAGAGTATGATTTGTCAGCATCCTGGAGCAAACTTTAATGATCATAATTTTACACTTTGATGAGCATGCCAAAAGTGCGTATCCAGTGGTCTTCAAATGCACAATCCCAGTTGGGTGAAGCTGGTATGCCAAGTGAATGGTCAAAAAATGGGAGTCTTATTAATAAACCTCCAAGAGGTTGGTTGCATCCTGATTCCCAGGTTGCAGATGGAGGAGTGAAATATGGAGTGAGGGTAAGAAAAATATAGCAAAACATTTTTTACATATAGTGGTTATTAAAAAGCTATATTTTATATAAAACTCTTTGTGTGTTTCTTTTTACTTCCTTGTCTGAAGTGAAGGAAGTAAAAAGCTATATTTTATATGAAACTCTTATGTGTGTTTCTTTTTACTTCCTTGTCTGAAGTGAAGGAAGTATTGTAAATCACTAAAAATTCCGGATATCGTATTTCAACAGCCATTGAATGCAATTTAACTGTGTTTTTTGCATGACGTCTGTACATAAAAACAGAATAATGGGCCCTTTTTCCCCAAATGAATTATAAAACTGATTTAAAATGGATCCAGAAGAGATTTTTGTGTGGCGTCTGTACATTTGTACGTATGTATGTATCTCGCATAACTCAAAAGTGAGTAGCCTCAGAATGTCAAAATTTTGTATATAGGATTGCTATAATATGTAGTTGTGCACCTCTTTTTTTGGTTGCAATATCTATACACCCACTATGCTACTCGGCTCCGTGAGCTAAGTTTTTTTTATTCTTATATGCTGGTAAATTGCTCTTTTTTTGTTTTAAAAATGACTGAATTATATTGTGATATACTGTATATTAAAGGTTTTTATGCCTTTAGTTAACATGCATGCAATAGTTTTAGAATTATCAACAATTTAAAAGTTGTTTAAGTGTGGTTAAGCCTAATTTTTGTGTAGCATATCAGCCATATTTCTTTACATTTGAAACTTAGCAGAATAGTATTTTGAGTTTCTGCATTTTCAGTGCTTTTTTGGTGAGTGAGACCAAACTTTCATTTTTGCGCACCGAAAAATCTGCCTTGTTGCCTGCTGGTTGAATTGCTTGTTTTTGTGTAGAAATTCTAATTTTAATTGTAAAAATTGTTCTTTAAATTCTTTTAACTGTATTTATGTTTTTATATTTTTCAATTTTTAATAAAGATATTTTGAGGTTTTATGTATTTTTGCCTTGTTGCAAACTCAGAACAGAGTTAATTGAATGAGAAATATATCTCTAATGAAATTCTAGAAAATAAGTGTTTCATATTAGGTGCAAATATTGTCACCAGTCTGTCTCAGACAGAGAAGAATGTTTACGAGTTGCACATGTGCCTTAGGTAAGTGGCACTGAATCATCTGTAAAAAATCCTTCTTTTTTATTTGTTTAATTTCTATTATGCATCTTGGTTGAAATGCGCTTTAGCCCACTGCTTGGCGGTGATTGTTTTTGAATGAGCAATAAACGCGCCAACATGGGTAACTCCGTATATCCGCCAACATGGCTGAGTGGGTATTTTGAAGCTATGGAAACATGTAGTTTTCGCGCATGCGTATTTCCTATTTTATAAAGAACGGTTTTATTGGTAATGTGAGATGACGTAGCGGTTTATTCGAAATTCTTACGTGTTAATTTGAGTAGTTATTTCAGTTCTCGTTTTATTCTTTGAATGCGGTGTTTTTCTATTGAGTGTTTGCTATTTTCGTACGTATATTTCGCTAAATACCAAGTCGCTATGGATTTAGCTGTGATGCTGAGAGAGGTGAGTGAATGTACATGTACATTTATTACTTTATTGGAAGTGCAAGTTGCTTAATTTTTATATTTTGTTGCCTTTTATTGAAATAATTTGGCTCAGCTGAAGAACAGAACGCTGGTATCGTTTGCAATTTATTTTATTTTGTTGATTTGTGCACATTGCCTACATTGTGCAATTCGCTGATGTTTTTTTTAAGTTAAAACGGAACGCTGTGCACATGGCATTTTCTTGTAATTTATTTTCGTTATTTTAGCTTATTTTGTTGATTTGTGTACGTTGCCTACATTGTGCAATTCGCTGAAGTTTTTTTTAAGTTTAAAAGGAACGCTGTGCACATGGCATTTTCTTGTAATTTATTTTCGTTATTTTAGCTTATTTTGTTCATTTGTGTACGTTGCCTACATTGTGCAATTCTCAGATTTTTTTTTAAGTTAAAACGGAACGGTGTGTACATGGTATCGTTTGTAATTTTAATGCCCTTTTAAAAAAAATTCCTTCTTTCTTGGATGCCATTTTAGTTATGTTTTCGCGGAGCGTGTCGGGAAGGTTATGTAACGGCATAAAATGTGTAAGTATTACAACATAAAATGTAAATAATTAATTTAAACCTAACTGACAAATATTTTAATGATCGTAATGTTCGTTTTGCATATTATTTTATTATCTTTTTGTGGCAACAGTTTCCATACTAATTTATGCTTTAGAATTCTATGTTTTGTTTACAATAGGTTTTCGCGGAGCGTGTCGAGAAGGTTGCAATTAATTGCAAAGACGTTTCGCAGAAACGCGCCGAATTGGCGATTTTCAAAACATCGCCAAGCAGTGGGCTAAAGCGCATTTTAACCATGCATCTTTTTAGCTTATAGTATTTGAATAGAACATGTATCAACAATTAGATAATTCTTCATATGATATTTATTGTGCATGCTGAGTTATAAAATGAATCAGATATAACGTTGTTAAATGAATCTAGTGCCAGAATGTCACTAAATATAGTGAATTTTAAAGAGTACATTTATTCTACTGTGCTATCAACGAAGTAGATTTAATTCAATTCAATAAGTTTAAATGAAATGCAGGAAAAATACGGATAATTTAATATTATGTACAAGGAAGTCATGTGGTGTACACATGATATTTTTAAATGAGTTACAAAAATTTATATTGATATTTTTTGATTATCCAACCAATTCTTCCAAAGTTGCCAATCATTGGAGACTAATTTTTCGGCAACCTAACACATGAAATATAGTAGTGCATTAAAAAATACAAAAAACAGCAGTAAATGAGCAAAATTAACAGTGCAAGAAGCAGCCATGATGAAACATTGAAAATTACATAAAACAGCAACAAATAAACTAAATTAAAAAAGTAGTATAGTAAAATAATTAACTTACTTTTTGTTCATACTCTTTCACCCACGGGCACAATGATCTGTTTTACTTAAAAATAAATAAAAAAAAAAGGGTTGGAGAATTGTAGAATTCTGGGCATCACTGAACAATTTGGCACTGCTTCTCATGTACACATTGACATGTCTTAAAAAAAAAAAAAGATAAGAAAATTATACAAATTCAGAAAAGCTATTATCACCAAAAAACATGAGAGCAGAAAGCACATTCCTTGAATTTCAAAACCACATTTATTGCATGCTGTTGTAATGTATGCACAGTCATTAGTAGGTTGCTAGATATATATATTTGCATAAAATTCAGGGTTGTCTATTTTGGCGGCATAGCATTTTACCCAGTGACAATGTCAGTGTTAGGCTTTTTGCTGCCTGGTGCAGTCATTTTGATTCCTAGAATCTTCCACCCAGTAAGTCCCTAGATTTTATAAGTTTTGCTGCCTCTAAATTCTGCCACCCGGTGCGGCTTGTGCCTGTCCGATGATTTTTGTTGGGGTTGAATAGATAATTAGAAAATCAATGAAAAAATTCCTTTAAGAAAAAATTCACTATTAGGTCTTTCTTTTTTATATTCATGTATTTTATTCTATATCTTTAATAAAATTTTAATTGTAATTAAAACATTGAAATTTAAGTGATTGTTGTTTCATTTTTGCTGAAAAATCATCCCGAAAGATTCAGCAGTAAATTATTCCGATTTATCCAAAGTCAGATGGCTACTTCTTCAGAAGGGAATTGCTGTGCATATGATTACCAGCATAACTTGAAAAAAAAACTGAATATTAACATGCAGTTGGAACCATGACAAGCCAAATCTATTGGACGTCATTCTGGAACAACATGTACTTTTGTTTCGGGGCGCCATGGATGCACAATTTGTGTTTATGGATGACAACGCCCGTCCTCACCCTGCAAACATCGTAAGCGAATGCCTTCAATCGGAGGATATCACCCGTATGGACTGGTCAGCATTCTCACCGGACATGAATCCAGTAGAGCACGTGTGGGACATGCTTGGCCGACGAGTTGCAGCCCGTCAACCTCCTCCTACATGTCTACCGGAACTTCGGAGAGCATTGCTTTTTGAGTTGTGTAATATCCCCCAAGATCAGATCGATAATTTGATACTCAGCATGCCTAGGCGTTGTACGGACTGTATTGCGTCGTCTGGGAGACATACAATGTATTAACAATCATACCAACCATGTAATATTGTTTTTTTGTAATTTTCTCCAGGGAGAAAAAATCGCTAATTTTTTTAATAATATCAAATACATAGCATCTTTTTTTGCTCTTTACCTTTTGTTTTACAATGTAAACTTAAGCTTTACAAATAAGTCAAATTTGTTTTGCTTCTAACTCTTCCTTTCCCTGATTTTGCATTATCCTTAATTTATGTACATGAGTGTATATTGTCTGTTTAGAACTTCAGACAAAGAAATATAATGTCGTTTAATGATGGCCATAAAAATAAAAGATGTGTTTTACCTATTGTTAAAAGCAAAAAATAAAAATTTTTGCTTTTTGATTTATGTAATAGAAGATGGTTATTTTCCCTTCAATGATTATTTTACATGTATAGTTTCAGTCGTTTTGATACTAACTGAATAAAACAAAAATGATTTTTCAAGCATTTGCTTACATACATATTTATTAGTTGAGATTTTAAATTCTTATATAAATAATAGGGAATAGCATTTAATAAAAAAAAATGTAGTTATTTTTTATGCCTTAATCATATTTTTGTGAATT
Organism: Stegodyphus mimosarum; assembly: GCA_000611955.2. Classification (NCBI taxonomy): domain Eukaryota; kingdom Metazoa; phylum Arthropoda; class Arachnida; order Araneae; family Eresidae; genus Stegodyphus; species Stegodyphus mimosarum. Next base: position 25,726 of record KK121311.1, read on the forward strand.
ATTGTAACGCTAACCTAATACTAGTAAAGTATAATACTGTAAATGTCTCAGAAAATATTTTTTTCTTTGCATTCTAGTATATTAATATTGTCTGTCTTTTTTTTTTTGCAGTACATTGGTTGTTTGGAAGTCAATACATCTATGAAAAGCTTAGATTTTGATTTCCGATCACAAGTTGCAAAGTAAGTTATTTATTTGTATTGGGAGCAAAATGGTTTTACAGTTTAATGTTTCATACTTAAAGTGATCATCCATGAATCCAAGAAGATTTTGATGATCTGTGGAAGCAGTCATTCTAGACTGTTCAGCCTCTGTAAGGCAACTGCTTTAGTATCTGTTTTGCTCCAAACAAATGTTTTTATACATTCTAAGGAATGCTAATCAGTTTCAGAAGTAGTTACGTGGAGAAGGTTCACTATATTATATTTTTAATACAAATCTAAATATTTTGGATGTAATAAATATGTTTAGCTATTTATATGCAAATTGCATTCATAACAAGCACTTGCAGATAGCTTATTATTCTCAGTAAACATTTTCAGTTATAATTTTTCATATTAGCTGCCTTATTATCAGGAAATGCAAATCAATTAATATCACAGTATCATTATTTATGGTAATACCAAATAAAAGTCACAGAATTATCCCATTTTGAATTTTCTATTCTCGCATTAAAGAATTTTTTACTAGAAATAAAGAATTATTTAAAAAAGAATTTAAGAATATTTAGAATAGAAATTTAAGAATAAAGAATTATTTGCATAGTATAAAAATTTTTTTCAAAGGGAACCAAAACGAAACAAAAAAAAAAAAAAAACCATGCTTGATTTCTCTCAAAATTGATAGTTTCATTCAAAATCATTGGCAAACTAAGGTTGCTTCTGCGTCAAATTTTAAGTTTTACTCTTGCTGTGTTTCTTTTTCAGTTTGATACAAGGGCTTTTTTTTTGTTTTTGTTTTATGATGTTTCTTCAAAAAAATGTTTTAAATATCTTTTCTGTGATTCATTTTTGTAATTTTCAGAGTTTTGTTCACTTTTTTTTCAAAACTTATACATGTTGTAGTTATAGGATATCTATGCTTAGAAGCTGTTCAAACATTGAAATAGGATCATTATATCCAAAAACTGGATATATGTCAACTGTTTGCTCTGAGATATTCTTCATCATGTTACTTAATTTAAATGTTTATTAATCCAAAAAAAGAGAGAGAAGAAGAAAGTTCTATTATACTTTTTTTATATTAATTTTGTCCTTGGAATCATAAAAGTGCTATCTCATATAAATCAAGTGTCCTTTTCATGTGTAAGTTGGAGTATAAATTAATAATTTTAGTTTTTACAATATAAATAATTGAAGCAACACACCTGTACACACAGCACTGAATGAAGCCTTTGTTTTCAGTATATTTTTTCGTGATTATTATGATAATACTGTTTTTGTAACTTTTTTAGAGCTTAAACTGTTGAAATTTCTGGAATATAGATTTTAAGCTTGTAAAGATTAAAATTATAAGTTTATATGAATTTATTTATTTATTAACTTTCTTATGAAATTTCGTGCTGTGATTTAAAAAAAAAATTTTTTTTGACCTTTTGATTGTGTTCTTAGTTTAAAGACAGTTGGTTTAATTGTAGTTTGGTTTGGTACTCACATATTATCGTAGTCATTTTAATAAAAGTTGCCAAATTTTCCGAATGTGCCAAACTGTGGCAACCATGCACATAAACACTCTTCAGCCAATTACGCTCATAACAATCATTCACTCAGGCACTGTGACCATTTTGTATGTATGCTTTGTTCTATTCTGTTTCTTAGGGTTTTTCTAGACAAGTTAGGATATTTTTTTGCCTTCAACCCAGTCTTAAAATATTGTTGGCCAGCAGTGCAAAAATCTTCAGGAATGCAATATTTTGCTGCAGAACTGCCAAAGAGAACAGCAATTGGACAAGTTTGTGGAATCCTCTGATTTTTTTTAAGTGAAAGCAGATTGCTACGTGTATGCAAAAAAGAACAGCACTAAAAAAATAGAGAAGGGTTTTGTGAAAAATGCAGTATCTTATTTTTTAATGTGTCATGTAATCAGTATTTAATAATTAAAATGTGTGTTTTAAAATGTTTTTTCTTTTGATATGTTGATACTGCGTATCGACTTACAATAACTATCAGTAGTTTGGGAATGTTTTTTTAAAAAAAAGTTATGAGAATCATGCGTTTTCACCTGATAAGTAATTCTTACCCTTTCATCTGTAAAAAACTGCTAGATTGCCCAAAATGGTTGCATAAATATGTAACTACTTAACCTATATTTGTTAGTATTTTTTTAGGTTCTATTTGTCTACTAATAATATGAACACCTTTATGCTTGCTACTAAATAAAGAGTATAAGAGATGCATGGTAGTTTTGTCTTTTTAAAATTCAAGCTTAGATTGGTATTATTTTTAGTCGTATAGTTTAAATGTGTTTCAAAAGATAACTCATTTTTTTTTTTTTCATCATCAGGAGCAACTAATTTTCCTAAAAAATTCTTTTTAAAGGCTTGTAAGACGTTTCTTATGAAATATGTAGAAGTTGTTAATTTTCAATGTATCCTGACCACTGAAATTAATTAAGCACAAAAATGCCTAACATGTTTACAGGTTATGTAAATTAAATTAACCTTAAATTAACTACGCAATCTTTCACATAAAGGAAATGATCAAACACAATTTTTTTTGGACGTATTAGAGTTTTAAACTATAGTATAAAAAAGTATAACAGGAAAAAGTAATATATACTTTTATTGAAGATACAAAATGTTGCAAAAACGGAATGTCAGCCCAAACCAATTATTTTTGGAATATATAGAAATTTTTGAAACATTTGCCATACAAAAGCACCTAATATTCGTTACAAAGAGTTTTCATTTGACTACCATAGTATTTAATTTTTTTAAATTAAATTTTTCTTGATAATGGGATTTGTTGGATCCTTTTTTTGTTTTACTTGAGGCTAAATTTTGAAAGAAATATGTCTGACCAACACAATCAGTCTATCAAAATGAAGGCTGTGAATTTTTGGAATATCCCCCTTGTTTTCAGCAATTCCAGCACATTTTTGAAAATCTAACCAGGAAATTTCAGGGTCTATAGCAATCTTATAAAGTTTTTTCTGTATGTTTGATTTAGCTACATCAATAAAATTCATAAAAATAGTCTGCCACCATTTCTTACTGTTTACTTGCACTCTATATGCCTTGCAATAAAATTATCTAGGAGGTTCACACTATTCATATATTTGTTGTATTTTCCAATTAATTTAAGATGCTGTATGAATACAGTTTTTTTTTCTTTTTTTTATTGAGTACCTCTTGGTCACTGAAGGCAGATAAATTGTATCAAAGTTAATTATCTTAGCTATGACAGAATTGTCATTTCATTGAATTACTGCGATGCCATGCTCGCATTACTATTGAATTACTGTGATGCCATGCAATGTAGTTTCATATGTTCCACGTTCTTCTTTTTCCATTTTGTGTATAGGGATTATAGAACAAGTTTCTAACCTGTACTCAATTGCTCCAGCTGCATAAAATTTGTTCGTTCATGACAACAGAATGTGTGACGTAAAAAAGTCACTGGAAGTGTGTGTAATGATTTGAAGAAACTTCCATTACACACAAAAGATCTATTACAACATCTTCATCTAGTCCAAGATCTGTCAATATTTTTGAAAATTTTCCTGTATGTATATCAAAATGACATAAATACTCTTCATCGGAACACAAAAAACTAAAATGTGTACTCACAACAAATTGTTTTTCGTTTGAGAAATATTTTGCACGAATTTCTACCAAACTAAGGTATTATTTGCTCAACTATAGAAAGATGTGTTGAAAAGAAAACCTCATGAGGCATGAAATTTGCATTTAAAATATTTAAATAGAGATGAACTTTAACCAGTTTCTCAGTTTTACCCAATGCATTATGATCAGCTAAATGCAATTACTGCTTGATATTAGTATACATAGAATGTGCCATTGCTGTGCGCACTAATGGATCTTTATCGAAGGCATCAGTGATGTACAGGAGAACAATTTATCTAAGCGATTTCTTTTTTTAGATGGTTCAGAATTCTTTTTATAATTTTTTGATGAATTTATTATACTTTTACATTTTTTAGAGGAAAAAATCTCTATCTCACCTGGTACATCTTTTGGCATTGGCAAATTATCACCTAATACTTCATCACCAATGCTTTCCTTATTGGTGACATTATCTGGCAGAATCACCGTGAAATCTATTTCCTCTTGATTTTCATCATCTGATGAATGTTCTAAGACATCATATTGATCTCTTTCATAAATTATAATGCTTTATTAAACATTAGAAACTGTTGTCTCGGATATTTGTTATTTTGTTAAAATACCAACCACCTATGAAAATCTGTATATATTCATTAAGACACAGCTTTGAATTGACATTGCGCTTTTTGCAACATTTTTTAAAATTGCACTCTAGTGCCAACAAAAACAAAATAATAACCTTACCTTTTGACTCTGTTAAACACCCTGTTATTTCTAGATGATTGGCATGTGTTCATAAAATTATTTGATTGTGTGTGCTTTCTAGGAGATCTACTCAAAATTAATAGAAAAAACTTTGGGAAAAAGTATCAAAAAGATCATTTACTTTTATAGAAATTTCTATTGTGAGAAAAATTTTTTTACTTCTTTGGACGAAGTAAAAAGTTGCAATAGTTACTTCTTTGTAAGAAGTGAAAAGGAAGTATTGTAATTGCAAAAAATTTTGGGTCTCATATCCATTTTGACTGTTATCGAATGCAATTTAACAATGTTTTTGTGTGACATCTGTATGTAAGGACAGAAGAAAGGACTCTTCCCTCCCCCCCAAAAAAATATAAAACTGATTTAAAATGAATTCAGAAGAGAACTTTTCGTGGCATCTGTGCGTATGTACATACAAACGTACATATGTATCTCGCATAATTAAAAAACAAGTAGTCTCAGAACATTGAAATTTTGTGTATAGGACTGCTATAATATGGAGATATGCACCAACTATTTTGGTTGCAATCGGCTAAACCAAAAGTATATAAATATATATATATATTTTCACTCTGTTACTCGGCTCAGTGAGCTCATTTTTTTTTATTCTTATATATTGGTAAATTACACATTTTTTACTTTAAAAATGATTGAATTATTTTGTTCTAATCTTCTAGTTAAGGTTTCTTATGTCTTTATTAATTTGCATGAAATAGTTGTAGAATTATCAACAATTTAAAAGTTATTGAAGTGCGGCTAAGCCTAATAATTTTTTACATGGCAACCATATTTGTTTACATTTGTTTACATTTGAAATTTGAGAGAGTAGTGGATTTGTTGCTGATCTAGAGAAACTAAGCTTCACAACAACAAAGATAACGCCTTCTTTTATTATTGCCAATTAAACTGTGCTTAATCCATTCTGGAATTTATTCCAGGAAATAAGTGTTTAAGATTTAGTTCATAATTTTTAATATACAGGGTGTATTGAAATGCTTCAACAAATTTAGAAAGATGATAGTACTCATCAAGATGAGCAAAAAATGCAGTGGAACATGCGGTTGCAAATGACGTTTAAATGGTGAAAATTGAGAAAACGTGTCTGGAGATGGACAAACTGAGACAAGAAAGAAAACACTCCAGAAAATTATTTATTGCACAGAATACGCACAACACAGCTCATGATTTCTAGCGAAAACAAAATTTTGCAATTGTTTGAATATTATGACACAGAGTACATCGACGGAGGAACGACTAGCGGACACGCTCGAAGATTATGGGAGTTTCCTGGACTTCTGCTGTAGTGGTCACAATATGCACTATTACTTCTACTGGTGTCTCATAAAGAAGGCATTTCATCTGTCCCCAGAATAAATGCAAAGGTACTCTGTGTGACAATGTCCGTGGTTGACTCTTTGAATAATTGTAAAATTTTTGTTTCGCTTGACATAAACGTCATTTGCGACCCCATGTTCCATTGCATTTTTTGTTCGTCTTGATCAGTACTATCATCCCTCTAAGTTTGTTGAAGCATTTCAGATATACCCTGTAGATATTTTGAGGTTTTATGTATTTTTGCCTTGTTGCGAAGTGAGAACTGAATTAATTGAATGAAAAATACTGAACCGTCTGCGAAAAACTTTTTTTTTTGTAAGTTTAATCTTTTTTATACATCATTTTAGATTTATTATAGTATTTGAATACAACACGTGGCATGTGTCTCATAAAGAAGGCATTTCATCTGTCCCCAAAATAAATGCAAAGGTACTCTGTGTGACAATGTCCGTGGTTGACCCTTTGAATAATTGTAAAATTTTTGTTTCGCTTGACATAAACGTCATTTGCGACCCCATGTTCCATTGCATTTTTTGTTTGTCTTGATCAGTACTATCACCCCTCTAAGCAGGGTTGCCACGCTACCTGGAAAACCGGAAAAAGTCAGGGAATTCGAATATTTTAGTCTAAATCTGGAAAAGTCAGGGAATTTCATACAGCGATCCCCCCAAAAAGCGAGTTTTGCGCCAACGTTGGAAGCCGATCACTTTCCTGGCGCGCGTTAGCGTCACTCGGGCAGCTGGCATAGAGCCAATTCTTGCAGCTCTAAACAGATTGTCTTTTAGAAAGGCAAAGCAAGTTTCCAGCAACTTGTCTTCCAGGTACCTCGAGAATCAAAATACTCGCATGCGCATGTGCAGTGCATGTTGAACTAAAGAAAATACGTATTCTTGTATCAAACAAAATCGGTTTAATCCTAGTATAGCGTTACCATGGAGGTTAGAATAGCGTCGGTGTATGGTACACACGGGATTTGGCGACATTATGATGAGCAGTAAACAGGCCATTTTGGTGTTGGCGGTAATTTTCAAAACCGTGCTAAGACCGTAACGTATAGTAGGATTTTACCGCAAAATCTTTTAAATACTTTTGTTTCTTTTTAAGAAATGCCTTATTTGTCATTTTGCAGTAAAATAAAAAAATAGTAATCAGTCATCTAGGCTAACCATTTAATATAACTATATTCGCCCAAATATTGTTGATTATTGTAATTCAGTTTTTTAATTATTTTAATGTTATTCATATCATTTAATGTTGCTTCTACCCCTTAAATTTATTTATTATTAGTAAATAATACTTTCAAATTTCAGGAAATTTTCTCTGGCATAATTCTGAAACTAATTCTAGCAGTATGATGACATAACATCACGAAATTCAATGCACATATTTTTTATTTATGTATTCAGCTAAATAAAAAAAAAAGACATTTTTTATCCATATTGAGCAGATTCTGATCTCAATTTTTCAGTTGGGAAAACAACTCCTATTAAAGTTATAATGCTAATCTTTGAGGATAATATATAAGTCATATCTAATTGGCAAATTTTTGTGTTTTCAAGTGGTACCATAATTAATTTACCTCTTAGCACAGCCAAAATGCATTACGCGGATAGACTGGAATTTTCTTAAAAACACACCTGGAAAACTTAAAAAAGTCAGGGAATTTTATTCTCCTGTTTGAGTGGCAACCCTCTCTAAGTTTGTTGAAGCATTTCAGATATACCCTGTAGATATTTTGAGGTTTTATGTATTTTTGCCTTGTTGTGAAGTGAGAACTGAATTAAATGAATGAGAAATACTGAATCGTCTATGAAAAACTTTTTTTTTGTAAGTTTAATCTCTTTTATACATCATTTTAGATTTATTATAGTATTTGAATACAACATGTGGCAATGATTAGATAATTCTTCAGATGGTGTACATAATTTTTGGGCATTCTGAGTTATAAAATGAATGAGATGCAATGCTGTTAAGTGAACCTAGTGCGAAAGTTTCGCTATGGTAAACAAATGTAGTGAATTTTAAAGAGTGCATTTATTCTATTGTGGTTTATGCGCTATTGAGGAAGTAGATTTAATTCAATCCAATAAGTTTAAATGAAATGCATAATGCATATAATTTAATATTCTGTACAAGGAAGTCATGTGGTGTACACATCAGATTTGTTTTTTTTTGGGGGGAAGGGGCAGAAAGAATAAAGTTTTATCTACAATATAGAAAATAAAGAACAGAAAAGAACTTTATACAGAAGATGAAAAAAAAATTATAATTAAATTAAAATTTTTTAATAATGTGAAAATGCAGCATTAATGGGTTAACTGATTAACTTTTGCACTTTATAAAATTAATTTCATATTTCCAAAGAACATAGTGTAAAACACATAGTTGCAGATGCAAGTTTTGTGTATGAGCTTTGTGCAAGTTCCACCAACAAGGAAAAATCTGACCAGTTTGCCATCAGTGTCCTAAAAGAAGCATCTACTAGTATTATATCATCCCTTGGGCAGAGTTTCAACAGTTAATCACTGTCTATGCTGCCATTTAGCAGAGGTAAAATGAGTCAGAGTCCTCCACAGTACTCCTTTCCAAGTGCCAAGGGCACCGAAGCTAGAGATACCATAAATTAAAGTGAACTTTTCTCCCAGAATGAGTAGTTGTTACAGAAATAGTTGCACTAAATGTCTCTTGTGGAAGTGAGTTGGAATAATCAAGCAAAGAATTAGGCAGAAAGGCTGATTTAAGGTGATCTATGTTAATAGCAGATTGTCTACCATTGATTTCGATGATAAAAGTTTCGTAATTATAGTCTTAACATGAGGTCCTTCATAAGGTGCTTGGAGGGATTTACTGACACAAGTCCGATGCATGAATTTGTGTACATAGTTACTTAGTGAGAGAGATACAAAAATTGTCTGCTTGTTATGTGAGTGTGCAGAAGCAGTTTTTAAATATTCTGTTGTTTGTCAAAGGACTGCAGAAATTCTAAGCCTTTGTGTTGATTTTTGGTGTTTCCAGGACAGATCCTCTTTAGGGTAGATCTGAGTCCTAAGAGAACTAAGGGATTCTGCCCATTTGTTATTGTGGTAATGAAGTCCTTATTTTTATGGTCTGTGTAATCATTTGACAAATCTGTTACTCGATGGATGGTGTGGTCATGTTCTTATTTGTCACGTTCTGAGGATTTGGTTAATCACTGAAAAGAGGTTGCTTTAAAATTGTCTAGCTTGATCTGTTGTTTACAATAGCAGACACACCAAATTTAAAAATCTATTGCATGATGAAAGGTTTTGCTACAGTTTCAGCACTCATGTCAGGAATGGGGATTACCTTAGGCCATTTGGTGCATCTGTCAAAGCAAGTGAGTAGGTACTGGCATCTTTCTGAAGGTGGAAGGGGCCAACAATATCTATGGACATATGCAAAACATTGTTGAAGAGCTGTAAAATTTAGTACTAGACTGAGGATAGGCTGGGTGATTTTTTATCTTTGACAGTCCTGAACTAACAAGTGTAAAGTGTAACCAAATCTTGAATCCAGTGCATGAGGAAAGCTTTTGCTACAGCTTGAGCAGTCATATTAGAAACAGGATTGCCTTAGGTCATCTAGTGTGTGTGTTGATGCATGTTAGTGGGTACTGGTATCCTTTTGAAGGTTGAAGGTGAGCCAACAATATTGATATGAACATGTGCAAAATGTTGCTGAGGAGTTTTGAAGTTCTGTAATGGACTGTGGGGATGTTTGGTTATTTTTTTACTTTTGGCAGTCCACTCAAGTCCTTGTTCAAGAAGTGATATCATTTGATTTGGATGGCCACAAGACTGAATTAGTTTTTTAGTTGTAGAAATGCCTGGAGGAGATAAGTCATGCAAGACATTATTTGAATATGTGTCTGTGAAAGCATTTTGTCAGAAAATGTCTAATTTCACTGTCTAATTTCACATCACTTTAGATTGTCAGAGTGGAGTTGAAATGATAAATTTTCAGAAGACTGTAAATTCTTTGATTCATCAACTTGATTTTCAGCCTCAGCAATTTCTAAGAGATCAACAGGAGATTGATGTTGCTAATTCTTAAACGCATGTTGGCGATTACAGTGTTAGTCACAGATATGTGTGGGATGTCTATAGAAAATTGTGTAACAAAGTCAAGGTGCTTGAGTTGGTGAGCAAACAAGTTTTGAGTTTTTTTTTTTTTAAAGCATAAGTTTAGTGACCAATGTAGGTCGTGAAACAATGGCCTTCAAGAATGTATCGAAAATGTTTTATGGATGGGTAAATTGCGAATAATTCTTTGTTGTATGTGCTATATTTAGATTCAGCTGGTGAGAGCTTACACGAGAAAAATTCAAAAGGCCGTAGCAATTGAAAAGCAAATTCTTCAGTAGTAGGAGAACTAAGAACAGCTTCTAAAGCAACTGTAAAAGCATCAAATAGGGAGTTTGTTTAGTGAGCATTGACCATTAGTTTTTGTTGGGTTCATGAAAGGCAAGGTTGTTGCATTGAGAAGTTTGTTTTGTAATTTTCAAAGCTAAGTGTTAAAGCTGTCTGCAGAACAGAACATTTGTAATCCTTTTTTGAGTCTTTAAGGAGATTATTTAACATGGCTTTCATTTGAGGAACTTTTGATAGAAAATGTCTACAGAAATATAACTTTGCCAAAAATCGGCTAAGTTGGAATGTAGTTTCAAGTTTAGGAAATGTTGATAAAATTTCCACTTTATCAGGAAGAGGTGTGATACCTTCAGCACTGATAAGACAACCAAGAACTTAAGCAATGAATTTCCCTAATATGCATTTATCAGGATTTAATTTAAGACCATGATCTTTTAAACAAGAAAAAACTTTCAAGTGTTTTAGATGTTCAGAATCAGAAGAGGAGGCAATCAGTGTCATCAAAATAGGATATACAAAGGTCTAAATTAGCTCTGATGTACATATATTTTTACAGCATTTCTAAGTTCAAATGACCTTGAGGTATGCTTGAAAAAACCAGATTGGGTTGTTATAGCAGTTTTTAGCTTATCATCTGGATTTACTGGTTTTTGGTGATAACCCAAGCTAAATCAAGGGTGGAGAAAATTGATTTATTATGTGGATTCTAGGTGGTACTGTGATTGAGAATGGACCAATGGTAATCTCTGTAAAGATGAAATTTGGCATTCGCTTTTTAACAGCATGCAAGTCACATCCCTGGGGCTTTTAGAGGGAGGGACAGTATCTTGAGATATAAGACATTTGAATTCTTTTCAGACTGATGAAGTACTATATTAGGGACAAGTCATTAAGGTTTCGATAAAACAGGTAGTTATTTTTTATTTTGGTATTATAGTAAACACAATGTTATTGTTCGACATGGATAGGTAGAGATGGATTCATTATTTTGCCATAGTGGGTTAAATTTTTTTAATTGGAAATTGCCCATATGAATAATAATATTTAATGCCAAAATATCAATGTTAGGGGCATGAGCATTTGACGAAAATTTAGTTTTGCCATCAACAACTCTATGGTTTTTACCATCATTGAGTAAATTAAAATATATTAGAAAATCAATTTCAGTGTGAGGTTGTTTAACATCTGCAATTTAAGTGACCATGCATATTGTTGATGTAGGTTAAATCTTAATTCAACATGCTTTGGCCTTAAGTTCATTTTTGTTTCATTTGCACAGGTTACTTCTGTTTTTGCCTTGGGAGCATAAGTTTTGGGAAGAAGAGCTATGTCTGTCCTAGTATCAATAAAAAAGTGATTAAGATTTTGAATTGGCCAGTAAAGTGCAGTTTACATGGTGGCCATCAATCTGGCTAGCATGTGAATACCTTAGCCTGGTTTTCCAACTCTCGAAATGAACAAGTCAATATGATAGAGACAAATACTATTAGCTGATTCTTCGTAGGAGCAAGGACAGTTGCAGGAAATTAAATAATTAAATAAAATAATTAAGTAAACATATTATGATACACATTAGGGCAATGCATGATAATTAGACTTAAAGAAATCTACTCTGGAAATAATTATTCATGAGAGAAGAGATTTCTAAGCTCTACCAGGTTGTTTAAAACACATATAGATGGTTAATCTCATTGAAAATAAGTAGCACATGCAAAAAGTGATTTAAATTTCATTATACTAAATATCATTGGTAAAGTCAAAACAAACACATGTTTTTGATAGAAACATTTGGAAGCTAGGATTATTGTGATACTTATTCAGCATTTGTTGTTCTTCATCCTGGCCAGCATTTGTAGAGGTTTTTAATTTCCAGCATAGCCTGATCACTGAAATTAAGGAAATGCAAAAAGGACATGTTAATAGGTTACATAAATTAAATTAACTGATTCATTTTATACTTAATAATATTTAAATATTATTATATGATTACTTAATAATATTTAACTTTTATACTTAATAATATTAATATTAACTTCCTGCTGCTAGCAGCATGAAGAAACTTGTCTGTATTGCCCCCAGCATCCAAGAAGAAGTGTAGGTAATGCTACTTCCTGGGCATATGAGTTTCTTGGGCATATAAATTTTGAATATGAGCTTCATGTAAGTTGTAGCAGCAGGAAGAAACTTGTCTGTTTTGCCCTCAGCATCCAAGAAGTGTTGGTGATGCTACTTCTTGGGCAGAGCTTCAGTTTTGCTCATCTCCCATGCTACCATCTAGTGGAAGTAACAGTAATCAGCAGTTACTGCATACATATCAATGTGTGTATATATATGTGTGCATGTTACAAGCCTTTTCATTAATTTTTTATTCTTTCTGATTTTTGATTCTTTCTATTTCTGATTATCCACACCCTCACTGAAAAGTCACAAACTCATTACTGATCTTGGAAAACATTCAGAAACTTAATGAGAATTAATTTTTTTGCTAAGTTAATGCACAAAAGGCAACACCCATTTTCAAAATGGTGTCATGCTAAGAATTCCATACAAGAGCAATCAATCACAGCAAGAAATATTAGTGATAAAACGCTGCGCTGTTTCTACATTAAAATAAATCAGAAACTTGCACAAAATCTGTATAATTTGGCACTGCACACTGGCCAAAACAGGTATATAGTACATGGATACCTGGGTGGTTACATAAATACTCTTTATGGCATCATAGGTTGTCATATAAATATTTCGGCAATATAGTGCTTTGACTCATGAAAACTGTTTTGCAGTTTTTAAGGGGGCTAGCGAATAATCATGAAGTACTGAATTTTTCTTCCTCTCAGAATCTTAATGGATTTGAATTGCATAATAATTAATTGATAATGATTACTGTTATCAGATAAAAATATAACTGAATAATAATTTAATGGATAAAGATTACTGTTATCAGATAAAAATATAACTGTATAATAATTTAATTGATAATGATTACTGTTATCAGATAAAAATATGAATATTTTATGAAGCTAAAAGTTTTGAATTTTATTTGAATGTTATTGCTATTCTTGAAAGAACTCACTAAATTGAATAAATGGAGGACATAGATGAAAGCACAGAATCCTGTAAATATATTGTATCAATTTACTTTCTGATTATCTGTATCTCCACTGAAAAGCCATGAAAATTATGAGGCGATGCATTGTCACTTAAAAGCATGTATATGGCAACACGCTATGATGGAGTAAAGTACTTAAGGCACAACCCAGGTATGTGTGAGCACATTTTTCTGATGAATATTTCTTTTGGATTGGGTATGTTTGTCTTTGTTATAATGAACCATAATGGAACTGTGGAATTTTTGTTGGAGTGTTTCCTTAGAGCATATGTTGAAGCCAAGATTGTGCACTATGGTCAGTTTGTGCAATTTTCTGATTTTTTTTTTTTTCTGATTGAAAATATTCAGGTGTGCATGTGGATAAAACATTCTTCTACAGAAAAAGATGAATGTAGGCAGCACTGAATACGTCACTGAAATAGATATAAAAGTGATCTTAATCAAGATATACTCAGTTTATAAATAATTCCTCAGTATTAATAAAGACTGCTTCAACTACTGAAGTGTATTTGGCACTTATGTATTATCTTGTCGATAGTGTCACTAAGTGGTGCGATGTAGTGCCAAATGTGAATAAGTGCAACATAACGATACAGTCATAACAACTGTGCTTTTGTTCTGTGTAATTCTGATTTATTCTAATTAAAAACCGCATTTTGTTTTTATGAATGAGGATATAAGTTAACCTTTTCCTTGCATTTTGGAAAAAAAATTATTAAAATTTCAGACTGCCTTTTACAAAACAGCAGGCAGTGGATTATTTTCAAAGTTATGGGACTGTACCATCAAAAAAAGTGTGGACACAATATGGTCAACAAAACAGCAATAAATTGGAAAAGTCATATGCAGGAAGTGTATTCTAAATGGTGCTTTCTTGTAAAATCAGGGGCTAACAAAATAGTAGAAACTGATAATATATTTTTTACAAAGTATGAAAATAAAGCAGGTCAAAGGCATCAGTTCCTTCAGAATTCTGCAAAAATGATTGGCATACATTTAGCGGCATCAACTCCAACTTTTCATGGTTCCATAGTAGCCCACTTTCATGGTTGATGGGATAATACCTAAGTGCCTTATTTTTTTGCAGTTCTGTACTTTAAATGGCATGTTAGTAAAGCCCTTGAAGGGGATACAGGAGATTCCAAAGACAAAAAAAAAAAAAAAAAAAAAAAAAAAAAAAAAAAAAAATAAAAGGCTTTTTTTTTATATTTGATTTCATATTTTCTTACAGGGAATGTATTAACAAAGTGTGTGAAACTGCTGGCTTAAAAACTATTGATAAAAAGAGAAAGGTATTTACCATTCTGTTATTATTTATCGCTTACTAAAAAATTATAATAAGTACTTTTTCATGTACCGTAATTTTAGGTAGATAAGCTGCCCTGGCATGTATTCCACACACATGATAATTGTCTAAAAAAAATTAAAGTTCATTGGATAAGCTGAACCACCGTATATGCTGCATCATTCCAAAACATGGCAATAAATATTCAGCACTTCCCTGCCATATTGATGTAATGATCATTGATAACATTTACAACATAAATATAATCAGTAATACATGTATATAAATAAATAAGAAGCATTTTACCTTGAACTTGCTGAAAATGAACTCTAGCGATTTCTAATAGATATTATTTTTACAGGTTCAGTAAATTTCGTTTATTATCATAAATTGCCATATTATGAAAAAGAATATGTAAATTAGATAAACATACAGAATTTTTTAATTAAATTAAACTATATTTATTTATTCCAAACCTTCAAAATCCAACTCATCAATGGGAGAAATAAATAAATTTAACAAATGACCATCAAGGTCAGTTCATCATTCTGTTCTAAATCATTTCTTTCAACATCGCTGTCTTCACTCTCATTTTCTTCTTTGATTATTTCCGATTTAATGAAAGCTGATACGATCATATCAGCTTGGACTGATTGCCATGCTTTATTGACCCATAAGGCAGCCTCGTCATATGAAGCTTTTCTCATTTGTCTGGAATTTGTGAAGGAATGGAGTCTGCCTTGCATCCATTGCTCCCTCTACTTTTGTAGTTTATGCTTGAAAATTCTATTGATAGTGAGATCCAAAGGCTGTAAAATTTTTGTGAGCCCACCTGGTATCACTGAGACATCAGTGCTAAGTTTTTTTGCTTCGGATCATACTGTATCCACTAAATGGGATCCCACTGGAATCCAGAACGATTAGTCCTCGGAGTTAGAAAAAAGCACCTTTCCTTTTTCGATAAATTTTTCTCAGCCAAGACAACATGACTTCTTAACACATCCATTCTTTTTCGTTGGTGCAAATAATAACTCTTAGCGAAGCCTCCTTTTGGAATTGTTTTTCGTTTGAAAATTATCAAAGGGATTAACTTCTCTCCATTAGCGACACAACCCAAAACACAAGAAGTCCTTTCATTCCTGGTTGTTAACACTAAAATAGTTTTTTTCACTAATTGAATGAACAGTTCCAACAAAATTTTTAATGCCCATTTGTCAAGCAATTACTTTTGCTTGAAGGTGAATTCTAACTGTTGATTCTGATAATCCACTTTCTCTAGATTGCCTTCCAAAACAGGCCAGGCTATGACACTAGTTTAACAAAATCTTTTATTCTTAGGCATGTTCTCTTAATTCTTCTTGTTCAAACTTCCACCGCTGAATGCATCATTCATCAACTTGAAATTCTTTAGCCGCAGCACAATTTCCAATTGTGACTGCTTTCTTCACTGCCAAAAGCTTAAAAGCCAGCTGTATAATGTTTTCTTCAAATAGGAACCGTAATAATAATAATAGTTTTAAAGTACAAATGATAAGTTAAACAAAAAGCAAGCTACAAAGCAGTAAAAACATGTAAGAATGAACACAGCATTTGGCAAGCAAACGTAGCTTTTAAAAAAAGGAGTCATAGGAAAACACTGGCAAGACCATGGAGTTTAGCAGAAAGTGCATGCATTTACGGTGTCTTTACACAGAATGCCACTTACCTTAGTTAGTCGAGTTAAAACTTATTGCGCTGCCTTAGCAGAATCCAAGGTTAAAATATTGCAGCGAACTTTAACTTTGCTCTCATGTTTTGCTTGTGCATACGATCATCTCATGTTTTACGATCTGAACTAGCAAAGTTTTAAGGACAGAGGAAAAATAAAATTTCCTCAGATATGCTGCTTCATATACACCGCAGACCTAAATTTTCAACTTTTAAACCCGTATAAGCTGCCATTTATCTACCCGAAATTATGATAATTTTTTTATGTGATCATAAGTTTGATAAATTATTACAACAGATCATTTTATTCAGAATTTTGTACTTAAAAATTCTACGAAACTCAGGTGATAAATTCAAGCAATAACTGCAACAGTGAAGTATAAGTAACTCATATGCCCTTTCTAATGACCCATCTATATATAGCAGGTGTGGCTGTAATGCAGCTCACAAGCTTGCAAGAGCATGTAGCTCTTGCAAGCGAATGGCATGGCTCTCATGTAAATAAAATGTATGTATGAAATATTGTAAACTAAAATTACTCAGCGTCCAAAAAAAAAAAGGTAATTAATGAATATAACTTCTTTTTAGGAAATTATTAGTAAACTTAAACTGATCAATATCCAAACATAATTATTTTGTTATTTAAAATCTTGCATGTGGATTCTTTACTAATGGATGGCTGAATACTGGATGCTTTTCAAATTTCTGAATCATTAGTAATAGCAGAAACTAAACTGGAATGGTCTGTGAGTGGAAACGAAAACACATTTAACACATTAGAAACATTTAATATTATATAGAATTTGATATAAGTTAAAAAAAAGTTTTATTTGACATCCAAATTAAGAAATTTATAGCAGTTGGAAGCTTGCAATTTCTAAAAAATCTAAGCTTAGAAAACAGTGTTACCTTTAAAAAATTCTGAGAATACATAAAATTTGAGGACAGTAGATGTATGGCAAGAGCTTGCTTGCCATGGAACGAGCATGGAGAGAATAATGGGATAATTTTGAGGTTGCAGGAAAATGATTTGATTCACAGAGAAGAATTAGTAGTTTCATGAACATTACAAAGCTGTGATAGATACACATTTGTAAGATGGTATCACAGAAGAATCAGAGCTTTCAGAAACAGGAAAAGAACTGTTTTTACCATGTCAAGCTGTAAGAAGAGAAAATAAAGACACCACAAAGCCTCACATTGTCTTCTTTCCATTTGAAGCTTGTTTTACTGCTTTTAGTGATGTAAATATGGACTTATGGATTTTGGAAACTAGTTGCAGCTCTCGAACTTTCCTGAATTCCAACATATGGCCATTACTGACCATAAACTGTTGTGAATTTTCTTCCAATGTAATGAACAATTGATCAGTCAAAATTGTAATATAACTTTCTTAAAACAAAAGTAAGGCAAAATGAGAGTTTTTTTAATAAGAAGTAATTTTTTTTTGTGTGTGTTATCCTACTAAAGGTTATGAGCAAATGAATTTATGTGTAACTTCACCCAACCTCTCCAAAAGAACAGAAACAACAATGAAGAGATAGAGTTCCTTTTTCTATAATGGTAATATCTCAAACTGTGCTGCTACTTTAAGCTGCTTTAAAAGCATTAAATTTTTGTTGAATGAATGGAGGAAATGTGATGTCTTTCTAAGGTAAATGCAAAATTTGGACACAAAGAAGGCCAAATAAAAATATCTCAAGGAAACCTTTCAGTACTTTATGATAACTGCTAATAATTTTCCTACTTAACATCATGTTGGAAAAAATCAGAATGCTTACATCCCCCCCTCTTAAATATTACCTGATATTTACAACCTGTAGGTATAAGGGTAAGTTTTGGAATTTAAGGATTTGATGAATAATGTTGTAAATTTTATTGGACTAAGATCTAAAGCTAGTGTCATAAATGCGATAATATTGCTGCTTGTAACTTATGGAAATCACATTTGAGTAAGTATTCATATTGATGATTTGCATTGGATTTCATCATGCAGGATTTATCATTGAAAAATCTATGCAGGAATTTCTTAGTATTGATTAACCACTGAACCACTTCATGTTACCTTGTTACCTGTTGATGCAGACAGAGCAGAAATTAATCGGAGAAAAATAAAGGTGAAATACATGAATATTCTGAAAAATATTATTTTTGAAGATTATGTCAGAATTGTTAAAAATATCCAGTGCATCAAAGATTTACTGAAATCAGTTTAAATGCAAATTCACTAAATTCTCAGCAAATTGATGCAAGGGTAATTTATTGCACAAATAAATAAAAATTGTAAACATATAAATCACAGTAACAATATAACTCCTAATTATTTAAAATTTTAATAGAAAGCATAGTGATAAATATTGTTTTGCTGATTTTTGAGTAATATTCCATATAGATACTATGTGCTTGTTTTGTTGGTTCTTGGAATGTTGTTATAGGCATTTTGATGTCCTTAAGAACAGTGTTGTGTAGGGGGCACTTAATTTTATTGATTTTAAAATTTTTATACAATTGATATTTGTTGTCTACATATTCAGTTTTAAATATTTATCCATTTTGCAACACCACAATAAGTTGTTATTTGATAGGCATAAAATAATACATTAAGACATGGTGTTGAATTCGTTATAGAATTTTCCAAAGAGTGTTAATAACCCAAAAGTTGAAGCATAATACATTGATAAATTTTGTTATGTTGACTTTTGAATAACATTCTTCACAGAGACTATAAAATATTGTGTCTCCCACGTTTTTTCTTAATGCTTAGAGGGTTCTTAATAGTAAAAATCTTTGGAGAGGAGCACTTCATTTCATTCACTTTTTTTTTTTATTACTAGTACTTTTTTTTTTCTTGTTCACATGTTAAGTCTTAAATTTTTATGTATTTTATGAGGTTCCAAACAACTTGTTACTTGTAAAATACTTGATTTTGTTACACAGTTTTGGATATTTTCACCGAACTTTTAATAAATAACAAATAAGTTGAAGTATAAAATTGTATTTTAACATGTTTTTGTATTTTCATTTTAAATAATAATTAGGATTTATTTTAGGTAGATAAAAGGGTTATACGTATGCTTGCTGAAAAGCCCAACATGGATTGTGCAGGGTCTAATGTGAATTTAGTCATCACCAGTTCATTTATGATTTTATCTGTAATGGAATCTGGAGAGGTAATTTTCATTATGATCCATGGATTCTAAAAATGAATGATATTCTAATATAAATGTGTCTTATTTTTCTCTTTCTGTTAACTTGAATGAAGATATCTTAAATAGATATTTAAATTACTTCCTTAAATTTGTATTACTTTTATTTTTGGTTTCTATTATGAGTAGTAAAAATGATTTGTTATTTAATTGCAGACACTTTTGCATTATTTGCATTCTAATTTTATACTTATATGGGTATTTAATATTAAAAATTCAAAAGTATATTGCATGTTAATTGAAATTAAAAATATGGATGACTGGGACGTCATGCAGTAAAAAGTCCAAGATCCAAACTGTTGGGACTTAAGCAATTCTAGATTCTAGATTTTGCATCAACAATTTAAATTATAGTCATCTTCATTTAGCATTTATTTCCATTTTCCCACATATTCTATTCCAATCAAGTCTGTATTTAATGAAGTTGCAAAATCCCCAAAAAAACTTCCGTAGATGGAAGAATTCGCAAAATGGAGGTTATGATAAAGCACAGTTTAAGATGAATCTTTTTTTTAATTCTAAAATAGTAGTAAAATTAAATATAAATGCAAAATTATATGCATTAATATATCCATTTCTTCAAAGTTATGTGTGAAAATTACATTGGTTTGTTTTAATGGTCGGGAACAATATTGCATGTCATAATAATTTTCAAATCTTTGTAATGCACGGAAAATGTTTTTCTGGTACACTTTCTTGAAACTGGAAACCATATTGCAAAATATCAAGTGCATTTAATATATATTTTGAAGAAGATTTTGCACATTAGTTTTCATTAACATTTTCAGTTTCATCATCATCAAAACAGAAGAGAAACACACCAAAGTGAAACATTTTAGGTGACTAAATCTATACCAAGCATTAGGTTGTTGCTTTGCTAATTTTTGTTTGATTTTGGCATGTTTCTCTTCTGTTTTGGTTTTTCTATTAACTAACATTTTGGAGAAAGTTCTTCGAGTTTCTATTGTTTACTCACTTGCATCATTTTAGTTCTTGTATTTTTATACCAAAGGTAATGTTGTTGCTTTGCTGAGTTTGTTTCATCGTCATCAATCACTTTCTGGTTGCTAATTTTTTCTCTCCAATGTGTCGCCTTCAGTAGGAATTTTTCAGGTTTCAGCATCATTACCTATCATTATAATTATCATGTAGCAGTTCATTATTCTTTAATTGTCCTTGATTTTCAACTACAGCCACATACTATTCAGTTTATCGTGCCCATCATCATCAGTGGTACTGCTGTTATCAGTAGTATCAATATTGGTGATGAAGCCATCATTTTTGAAGCAGTTATTAACAGTTTTTCAGTGACATCATAATTCCATACTTTTGCAAGTTCAGATATGCTGTCAAGTGAATTTATTATATATAAAGGCTGATTACTTTCAGTTCCCATTAAGGCTATCTTCAAAAATTTTTTTGTGATAATGTGATAATGAACCCAAACATTTTTGTCCACCTACGATCCATAGGCTGCAGTTTTGCAGTGGTATTGGGAGGAAAGGAAGAAAGAAGGGGGGAGGGAACTTTTTGTACTATCTTTGATATCGTGATGGTGATCACTGTAATTATTTAAAGGAGTTTTTTATTTCTGTACAGCCATGTATTCATCTAGAATTTTTAGCCAATTGTTAAAAAAAAAAGTCTGAGATCATCCATGAATTCTTGTAGAAATCATACTCTTATTTCCAGTAATTTAATACTCCCTAAAACATACTGGATTTTTTTTTCCCCTTATAAGTGAAGTTTTCAGTTTTTCATTTCCTTCCATATTTAAACATAGCAGTGCAGTAGCTGTCCTTGCCTCTGAAACGTTTTCCTTTTTTGAATGTTAATGTTCTGTGTAGTAAACATTGATAAAGTAATTCAGTTTCGTCAGCATAGAAGATATCTTTTGGCTTGTACTTTTCCATCTTTTCTTTTAGTTCTTGATATTTCCATATGACACAGTAGTGAGATTCATTAACATCTTTGCCTTCACCACATATTATTTTTATAACTACCCCATTTTTTTATTTCTCGAACCACTCATTGCTTGCATGAAATTCACTTTGTCCTAAAGCTTTGGCAAACTCTGTAACGTTTTTCAATATCAGTGGCCCTGATACTAGTACATCTTTTTTTCTCTCTCTGTGCGTCACCACATTAACATTGCTATGTCAATATCTTCATAAATACACGTTTTCTTACATCGAGCACTTGCATCATTGGAATCAAAGCATGATGAAATTTTGTCCTGATTTTCAGGGTTATTGATAAACTATTTTGCAAAATACTGAAATTTATAGCTTTTTTACACCTTCGTCCACTTTGTTGAGAATTATCATTCTTTCTCTGCTGTGACAACAAATTAAAGTCGGTACATTCCACTCCAGTAAGCACTGTTTTTTGTATTTCACTCAAAAATTTGTCTTAAATGTTTTTTAATTATATCAAAGTAGAAAACTAGAATGTAATGAATTTTGAGATGCAAATTTAACAAGTTTTTTTTTTTTTTAAAGGGAAGTATCTTTCATAAATTGATTTGTAATGGGCCATTAAACTAGTTTCATTTTATTTTGCATTGATCATCTTAAAAGTTCTGTGGTTTTTCAAATCGAATCACCTTTCTTTTTCTTTCTTTCTTTTAATTATTTTGTTATTGCTAGTACAGAGTGTCCTTGATGAAAACAGATATTTAAATACAGTATTTTCTGCTCATGTTGCATAGTTCTAGTATGTGTTGTTGCTTAATTTTTGTTTCAGTGCAGTTCATCAAAGGATGGAAAACCCAAAATTTTGTTTTTGTCATGTTATGCTTTTATTTTTTTAAGAAAGAAAAAAATACTAGTCAAACTGCTCATAAAATATGTGCTGTATGTTGAAAAAGTGCTGTTTCTGATGTCTGAATTCAAAGGGGATTTGAAAAGCTTAAGCATGGAAATTTCAGCCTCGAAGGTGATGCCTGCTCTGTATGGTCATCCTTTGTAAACAAGAATCTATTAAAACAGTCTGTGAAAATATAATTACGCAGTTCAGAACTATCAGAAAAATAAATAGTCCAAATAAATTATAGTATATGATGATTTGAAAAAGATTAGGTATACAAGCTGCTGTAATTGTGGGTACACCATATTTTAATAGAGCAGAATATGCTTGCTCAAATGGTGCCATGATTCTTTGGTAAAAAACTAATAAAGCAATCCCCCCATCCCCTGAAATACTTCATTACTGGAGATGAGAAGTGGATAAATAATGTTACAAGAAAGATGGAGTAAACCTAAAGAGTTTTAATAATTTGAAGAGGGAGCTTTATTCTAAAAAAAGTAATGCTTTGTGTGTGGTGGGGCTGCAAAAGAATTGTATATGATGAAATTTGCTGCCAAATCAGACAATAAATTCAGAAAAGTATTTTCCCAGGCATGAAAGTTTTCCGTGTTTTCGCGGAATTCCGCTTTTTTTAACGTCACCCGGGCTGTTTCTGAGATCGATGCAGAACCGTTGAGAATCACGACCGGCAAATGTGTGTGTGTGGGGGGGGCAAACGGAGGACAGTCTCTCTCTCTTCTTCTTTTCTTTGTAAAAAAAAACAAGGTTAATTCATTACAATCTCTTGGTGATTTACTTTTTTTAACAAGTGGAAGATAAAATTAATAGCAAAATAGTAAGTACAAGTATTATTTTAGTTTAATTATATGCATATGCTTAATACTTTTTTACGCATTTAGTTTTTGTGTAATTTTGTGTCCGCGCGTTGTTCAGCTTTTTTTGCCAACTTGCACTTTCATGCCTGTTTTCCTCAGTGACAGTTTTAAAAGCCGAAATCAAAGCCATGTGTCCAGAATTAACTAGTCTTTGAGTTGTCTTCCATCATGAAAGTTCTTTGTCTCATATTTCGATTTATGTGAGAAAAAGACTTAATGGGTATGGTTTATATGTTTTATGTTCTTCACTAAACCCATATCCACTAAATCTTGCCCTCTTAGATTTTCATCTCTTCAGGTCTCGTCAGAATTCTCTGAATTACCTGGAGTGCATTTCTTTGGAGTTTATCAAAAAGTGAGTTAATAATTTCTTTATGAATAAACATAATATCATATTTAAAAAAGGAATTTTTCATCTGTCTGAGAGATGCTAAAGCATCTTTCAGTGAAAGTTTCAGTGAAAGTTTTTTTTTTTTGTATTGCTTCATTTAAATTTATTATCAAAAAACCACAGAACTTCCAGGTGAGCTAACATATGATATTAAAATAGAGAATTTGTGTAGTAAGAGAAACTGAAAATTTAACTAAAACAGTTATGCCCCTGTACATTACATGTATATATTTTTCATTAGTTTTTGTTAGCTGAATCTAACTTTTAGAACTTGTTTTGGAGTAGCGAGAAATTTGTTAAATATCAGAATGCTAAAGTAGACATATGAATATGTAATGAAGTGTAAAATCGTGTGCTTCTACAATTCTAGCAAACTAAATAAAATGACAGATATATAAAATAAAATAATAGATTTTTTAAACATTTCCTTTAATTTTTTTTAATTAATGAAAATTTTATGTTCATGTTTGTATTCATTTCAAAGATTTTAATCTCCAGATTTTCTCTTCAGTATTTTAGAAATTCTTATTAAGCTATGTTTAACATTTGATTAAAAAGCTGTGCAGTTTTTAGACTCCATGAAGAACATCCATGAATATATTTGTGGTATTTCCTTCTCATTCATAATAGCCAGGCACACTACTTGCTTCATAGTCATTATATAGCATTGTGAAGAATGATGAATCATTATTAGTATGTATATAATCTGAAAATTGATCGAAGTAATGTTTCATTTCATCCTTTGTAACAATAATTTCTTTATAATTTTTTTTATAGTAAATATATTGTTTTCAGATGCACTTTGTTATAAAAATCCTGCTTTTCTAAATCAGTTACTTTACTGTAATTATTTAAAGTATTTTTATATCAGTTATTTCTAAATTTTGTAAAAAAAAAAAAAAAAAAATTGCGTTAAGAATACTGAATTTAAATGTGGTAAAATGAAACAATTTTTCAAAGTTATTTAGTGTATACCTGAATAATAGTTTTCTCTATCTCATTTAAAATGATTGACTTGTTTCTACATTCATAGGCTTGTACAGTTTAATGACGGAGATCCAACTTTGAAATTAAAAAAATCATGATTTATCAGATTGAAAAAGAAAATTATAAATGAAAGAGCTTTCTCCTCACATGAACATTTCTTATACCTAGCTTAAAAGTGGTACTAAACTCGCTCACTAACAGAGTTTTTTTTTTAAATAAAATTTTTTAAAAGGGGAAGAATTTGAAAATTTTAAAATCAGTCAAATTGTAATGAGGCTTTTTTTACTTAACTTTCTTTAGGAGGAAAAAACTGTTTGGTAAACAAAAAGAAATTATTAAATCTGAATTTGTTAAAATGAGACTCAATTTTGTTTTCACTTTTTTATTAAGTTTGAATAAAAAATTTATTTATCATTTCCTTTTAAAATTTATAAAGAAATTAATAAGGTTTTAAATCAAATCTGGGAGGGAGAAAGCTCACAGCTGCATTATATAATTATAAATGAAGATTTTGCAGTAAAGTTATTTTTTATAGTATATGTGCGTATCTATTTATCTGTCTTATATGCATTGATATTATTCTTTTTAAAAGTGTTAATCTATTGTTTTAGGTGATAGCCAATCATGAAATGCCAAATGTGTCCTTTGCTTCTGGTGGAGATGCTGTAAGCTTATAATTTCTATTTTGCATTTTTGTTGTTATTTAATCTATGATGCAGTATGTATAAGTATTAAATCAGTAAGGAAAAATGCTTCTTACCTTTATGTAAAAATAAAACATATGTTAGAAATCTTTGTGGAATTAGAGCTTGTATGAGCTTTTTCCGCTCAAGTGTTTTTCTGTGAATAAAAGCTTCTTAAAGGGCTGTGATAGGCCTGAAAATTATTTTTGAAACTCAGTGAAGCATATTTAAACTAAAGGGAACCTAATTAAAAGAGGAAGCATTTACTCTTAAAGAGACTGAATTTATTTATAAATTTTCGTATTGAGTATAAATGTTGTTAATCCAAATCTAAAACATCTTTTCTCTGTGTACAGTACTGATTTGAAATGTGTATTCTGTAAATAAATGATGAGAATTGCTTTTATATTTGGTGTTCAAATTATAATATATCAGCAATTAAAATTTAAATCAAAATTCTTCTGAAATAATAGACATATATATTTATTTTGCTATTATTGTTGTTATTTGGTAGAACTGATACTAATGAAGGATAATAAAGTAAATGTAAATTAAAAAAAAATAATAATTTATATTACCAATTTTTTGTTCTCTGGGTTTTATTCCTTTGGTAATTATCTGAATTTAACCGAATTTTATTTTACATGAAATTACACTTGATAAAATGGTGAACTTTTTTTCTCTTTTCATGAGTTTTGTTTCTTTATTTTAAATATTTTAATTTTGTATAAAAACATTTTAAAATCAATTCCAACTTAATTCTTCATCTGCCATATTTTCTGTTTATATTTTTAATAACAGCTGAAAATTAAAAAAAAAAAATCTTTCTGTGAAAAATATGAATTTTTAAATCAATTCCATAACAATGTTCTTTTGGTTATTTTTAGGATACTTTAGATTTTATTGCATATGTCGCTAAAGATTCAAGATTTGGACGAGCTTGTTTTGTCTTAGAGTGTGGTGGAGGACTTGCACAGGATGTTATAACAACAATTGGACAAGCCTTTGAATTAAGGTTCAAAGAATTTCTTAAAAAGACTCCACGTGCCATAACTGTTCCAGATAGGTTTGTAATACTGCTGTTCAAAAAAACCTTGCAACCACTTTTTCCCGTCCAGTTTTTCATAAAAGTGTATATTTGATATGCATGTATTTTTTTCCCTTAATGAAAGATAAATGCAATGCTGTTTCTTCTTTTTCTGCAGTACATTCCGTAAATTATGTTTATGGAATAAATTAATACATATGATAAATTATATGGAATAATTAATTAATTAAATATGGATAAATTATGGAACAAAGAAAAAATATGGTAATAAGAGAGAGGATAAAATAAAATACAGGGAGGAGTTTTAAGAAAATTTTTTAAAAATATATATTAGATCATTATTTTTAAAATCACATATACATGTATTATACAAAAGGTATTTTTCATAAAAAATTAGCTCATAAAGAAACTTATCCCCAATAATTTATGAAGATGGAATGGGCAAAGTGCTTTGGTGGATGCAATATAGGTTACTGCATTCCAACTAAATGTACAACTATGGTGTGTATATGAAGGTAGTAAAATAAATCCATAAAGTGTCTACATTTGGATTTAAATACGAAAATTGAGTTCATGAATCAGTGTGCACAGTGGTTTTATTATTATTATTTTTTTTCTAACTGAACCTGTTCTTGACAATCACCATGTAGTAATAGGAAAATTCAACCTTTTGGATATGCATAAGTACACTGCGGAGGGGGGACAGCTCTATATCTCTCGTTCTACTGGGCCGATTGACAAAATTCAAATTGCGTTTTTCATCTCTCATGATTTATATTGTTTTAATATAGGTATTTTTATACAAAATCGAACTTTTTCTGAAATGACAGGCCAATTTTTTTTCTATAATTTGATTCTATGGCTCAAAATATGCCTTGATACTAAATTTTGTAAAATTTGCTGTGAAATTTATGGAGAAATTTAAAAATTTACCTTGGCCAAATTTTTTCAGTTTGCATTAAGAATAATTCACTTGGCAAACTTCTTAATTTATAGAAACCTATTTTCCTTTCCTTTTTTTTACTGTATATGAGCGGAAAAAAAGGTCATGCTCATTACTTTCATATAATTTTAAACAAGTATGGCAAATTTCAAAACACGACAATGTGTAAATTCACGTATATTTTAAGAAATTTTTTAATAAAAGACTCTAATTTTTTCCAAGTGTGTCTAGAAATACATTTATTTTAAGATGGTATTAAAAATTTTATAGGTTATAATTTATAAAAAATTATAAAAATTATTTAGAAATAAAATTTTTTTTTCTAATTTTCAAGAAATTTATAAAAATTATTCAGAAATACAAATTTTAAAAATAAATCATAGAAAATGTGCGAATTATATTTAGATTAAGCCCAAATTTTGAATTCTGAAGGAAGGAATCAAGTAAATTTAATAAAAAAAAGAGATATTAATAAATATATATCAAATTGAATTAACATTGAGGAGCTAAAAGTTTGAGAGCTAATTGTTAAAAAACTACTAGTGCTATTTTTATGAAGTTTGGCATAATTTGAGTCGTAGAATTGAAATATGGAAAAAAATTGTCATGTCATTTCAGAAAAAGCTTGATTTTGTGTCAGAATACCTGTATTAGAACCTTGCTGTATATGAATCTATACAATCCTAAGTCGCGCTTTCGAGACATAAAAAATGCATGTTGAATTTCATCAGTCGGCTTAGTAGAACAGGAAATATAGAACTACCCACCTTTTTTTTTTGCGCATTGTACATTATCCTTCTTAATCATTACCTTGTATTCTGAAAGTCAAGAAAATATAACTGATGTTCTATTCCAGTATTCCATGCAATATTGTTTAAAAGTGATGCCTGCTTTGAGAATAATTTTTTTAAAGTAAATTTGCTAATTATCCAAAATAACTGGTGAGGATCATCAAAGGAAAGCACCTGGCTGCTTAAAACAGGCAGTAACCAACAGGCAGACAACTCATCTGAAACTTATATCTAATTATGAGCTTTTTAACTGCAATGACTGCAACATATACTGGAATTACTGTCGCTGCTGGCACCAGGTATGCCCTCCAGTTGATCCTCATTAAAGAATTTAGAGGTATTCATTCCAGTTAACAGGGTCTAAAAGATGCCTATATTGTTATTTTTTGTCATTGCCTCTCCATTCTGTAAGTGGTTAATTTGCACACTTGTTGCCTTCCTTGGATGTGAAAGCCATTTTTCAGGCTTCCTCTCTGGAATTCGATCCTGATTCTCGATTACCTGTTATGATTGTGGTAAGCATGTAACCTAGCATTGATAGTTGCTAAGGCAGATACTTCAATAGAAGGACACAAGGTTCAGTTGGTTTTAATGCAATAAAATGTGCTCATTTCTGAAGGTTTGGAGCTCTGCTGCATGTATTAGCCAAATTGTGACATTTATATAAGTATTAAGATGTGCTTTAAGGATTCCAGGAATGGTTTACTGAGTGTAATGATTAAATGTTTCACCTTTATATGGCATATGAGTAGACATACATGACTCATTCTTTGAGACTAGCAGCAGGATTAGCCAGGAATATGTTGTATGTTTAAGAAACGTTTGAACTGCACACAACTTGAATTCAACAATGACAGTGCATCTTCTAGTACATGGGTGCCACTTTTGTTTTACTTCACAGACAAGAATCTCGTTTTTTATGCTTTTAGCAGCTGTTTGAAACTCATTACTCTACACTGGGAGATGGGCCTTTGTGGCCAACAAGAGGCTGCATTGCATGGGACACAGATGTGGGATACTTGCATTTCAAGCTTTGTTATGCTTTTGCAAAATGCAACAATAGTGTGGGAGCGGGTAAGCTGCTTATAGGTTATCTGAGGAAGTCTTTGAATTGCTCTTGCTGAAGCCTAACAGTGTATGATGATGAGCTGGAGACAAGTGAGGGGCACAACCCACATTTCTCAGAATGTTAATGCTGCATATATTTTTAGGAGAACCGTGTTAAGTTCATGCTTGCAAGCTTTGTTGCATTGGTGTGTTATGTATGGTATAATAATAGGTGCATGTTCTTTCCATTTTGAATAATATCTAATAATGCTTTGCCACCAATCTATCACTTTGTAGATATTATGGATCTCCACTGATCTTCAGCAGTTTTATATTAAGGTCATATTCAACTACACCATATAACTTAAAATGAGAAGTGTATAAAGTGCTGGTTATTTAGAACAGAAGCTTCAACTGTGAAGCCTTTTATATATATTAAAAGCTGATACAGTGTTCTTATTGTCATTCTGAGAAAAAATTATCGTTGATCTGAGTAAATGTTCTGTGTTAATCATATTTCAGTCTTACTCAGCAGTAAAAGTTCCTAGTTATCATTAATTGAATTCTTAAAATAAGGAATCCTAACTTAGCAAAATCTCATATTAGATGGCTATAAATATGATGATTATAAAAATGATGTTGCATTTCCTATTAAAAAGATAACCTTCTCAAAAATACAGGAATAAGATGAAAAGGAAGACCACCCACTAGATGGCTGGATAGTGTGAAAAAGGCCAGATAGGGTCTAATGGGGAAAACTTGGAGAGGCAGCTTTGGGCTATAGTAGGGTGTAGAGCTCAAGAAGAAAAAGAACTTAGCAGATGATTCCATTCAAGATCTTTCTTGCAAATAAAAGTTTCAGTTTTTTAAAATGTATTATTAGAGCATAAAGTATTGATCAAATTCAAAATAATTCTTTCTATTCTATTACTGAATTCTTTAAATTAGTACAACCTAGATTAATTTTCATACAAGTATACTGATAACATTCTTTTAGTGGCCTCATACCAATTGTGGTGAAGATCATGCTAAGTTTATGAAAATTATTTCAAATTATCTGATTATTCTTAATTAATTGAAATGAGTTTAATTCAAACAAAGTGATAGAAAAATTATTGTAACTATATTGTATAAATAGTCATGATTACATTTTATGCAAGTTGTGGACATTGATCATATGTTTTCTGATCATATGTTTTCTGAATTAAATAAAATGTACTATGCAAGATTAATATTTTTAACATCCTTTTTATTTGATTATTTAATAGTATTAATATATATGTGCATCTATATGCGCACATAAACAAATGTGCATTTATAGGTTAGAAAATCCTGTCTTCAATGGAAGTGATTGTGCTTGGGGAGAGGATCCTGAATATTATAATGACTTGCCTGGTAAAGTACCTCCTGAAGGACAACCACCTCTTCCTCCATTACCCGATTATCAACAGAATGGTGCTGAGGTGCGTTAAATTATAGTTTGATTGAAGTTTTATGATCAAGTAAGATTTAAAAAAGGGTATAATATCAATGACGTAATTTACTTAATCATGCCAGAAATTAGTGGATAGTAAAAAAGTTAATGTACTGACTAACTAAAATTAATTTTAATAATAAAAATCACATTTTTAAATTCACATATGCATTAGTATCAAATTATATGATATGTTTTTTAATCCTGTAAATTTTAAAAGTAGCCATCAGCATGTAAGGTTTATCCTAAGTTTATAAGTTATTTTAAGTTTGTCACTTTTTCCTGTCTCTCCTAATTTCAGCTTACAATTTCCTATCAGAAAGTATTTTCAGAAGCACGTTTAATGCAAATGAGTAATAGTAGTATTTAACTTTAGTATTTAACTTATCGAAGTTTCACTGACTTCGTTAGAGAGCCAGAGTTTCTGACTAGCTCACGTTTACCTTTGGGCTACGTCTCTCTCTAAGCTATTACTATGCTCAGCCATACTTCAGGTCCTTGATAGCTTCGCCTACTTAATTGAGATTTAGGGGCCAACTACTTAGAATCTTGTTAGCTTCGGCTGTATCTTTGTAGTTAAGCTATATTTCTTATTTCTTGAGTTCAAGCCCAAATGGAGGTTTTGCTATACACTCTGAGATAGGAGCCGACTGTGTTAATGTTTATTTTGAGAAAAGGGTAAGTAACCCTTCTTGAGTCTTACGTCTCTGTTCACACACTCAAGTGATTATTCGCTTATCAATGTAAGAGGTTTCCCAAACTTAACTGTGAAATAAAAGGGTGGAAACCTACAAGCATAAGAGAGCATATATACCGGGTGATCAAAAAGTCAGTATAAATTTGAAAACTTAATAAATCACGGAATAATGTAGATAGAGAGGTAAAAATTGACACACATACTTAGAATGACATGGGGTTTTATTAGAAAAGCAATAATCTAATCAGAAAAGCAATAATTAGCATTACAAATTAAGACAAAGCAAAGATGATGTTCTTTACAGGAAATGCTCAATATGTTCAACATCATTCCTCAACAATAGCTGTAGTCGAGGAATAATGTTGCGAACAGCACTGTAAAGCATGTCCGAAGTTATGGTGAGGCATTGGCGTCGGATGTTGTCTTTCAGCATCCCTTGAGATGTCGGTCGATCACGATACACTTGCGACTTCAGGTAAACCCAAAGGCAATAATCGCACGGACTGAGATCTGGGGACCTGGGAGGCCAAGCGTGACGAAAGGGGCGGCTGAGCACACGATCATCACCAAACGACGTTCGCAAGAGATCTTTCACGCGTCTAGCAATATGGGGTGGAGCGCCATCCTGCATAAAAATCGTACGTTCCAGCAGGTGTTTATCAGCCAGGCTGGGACGATACGATTCTGTAACATATCGGCGTACCTCTCACCCGTCACGGTAGCAGTTACAAAACCAGAATCACGCATTTCCTCGAAGAAAAAAGGCCCGACAACAGTAGATGTGGTAAATCCAACCCATACCGTGACTTTCCTCGTCGTGCAATGGAGTTTCCACGACAGTTCTAGGATTTTCGGTAGCCCAAATTCTGCAGTTGTGGGCATTGACAGACCCTTGGAGCGTGAAATGAGCTTCATCAGTCCACAACAGGTTACTCAACCAATCGTCATCTTCCGCCATCTTTTGAAACGCCCACACCGCAACAGCTTCACTAAAAGCTTCACTAAATACACTAATACAGCTTCACTAAAAACGCCTTTTCAGGTAACGTCAACATGCTGCGACTGCTGGTGCATCTGATTCTATCTCTCATTACAGCTCCTTTTATACACGATTTTCATGCGCAGTCACTGACGTTTTGCTGTCCAGCGCCATCTGTCGGACATTTTTTGAACTTTTTTTGGTTCTAATAAAACCCCATGTCATTCTAAGTATGTGTGTCAATTTTTACCTCTCTATCTACATTATTCCGTGATTTATTAAGTTTTCAAATTTATACTGACTTTTTGATCACCCTGTATATCCATGAATGTGAGTTGCTTTTTTTCTATTGATGTTTAGAAGTTGATTTATATACAAGTTCAGAATGACTTGCAAATAATTTAGTAACAATATTCAGAAGTCTGTCTCTTCTAGAGACAAGTTTGAGCCCTCCATTTTCACAATAAACATTGCTATTATCCGCTTTTCTGGTGATGATATCTTTGATTCAGTCCACGTAGCAGAAATAAAGAATAGTATTTTACTCATAAAAATGACCTCATGTGCCTGTAACTGAAAGCGTGAAAGGCCTTGTAGCTTGAGAGTGATTACCATAACTGAGGATCCAAGTAACATTTGCTACACTTTTGCCAGTGTCAGATAATAAGCATGTCCAAAAGCAAAAGAATTGAGAAACTGTTAGCATCAAAAATGCTGTTTTATTCAGCTGTAATTTCTTCCCTATTTTTGAATGGAAGTGAATTGGCATTCATCGGTGTAAACTTAGATCACTAATTACTGAAATGTTTAGTGATATATGTAACTAGATTTAGAGTATGCTTTCAGATTATCTTATACTTAAATTTTCAGTTTTAGCTGAATTTTTGCAGCAAAATCTTACCTCCCAACTTATACATGAATAAGCTTATGTTTAGAAATATATAGTAAGTTAAAACATCTTTTTAAATTTATGTCATCTTAACCTTTTTTAGGCCCATAATTAGATGCCTTATATGTATATATATATATAAGATAAATATATATGTATATAAGATATATAAGATAAATATATAAATATATATATATATACACTGGTGTCCAAAAGTTAAGCATAATTGTTAATTATGTGAATAAAGAAGGAACTGTAAATCAGAATAGCGGGAAACGTGATATGCGAGTGCAAAATGGTTATAAAATAAGGAAGCAAATCAAAAGAACGGTAATAATTAATTTTATTATCCAAAGTAGCAGTTTGAAAGAAAACGGAGAATAGCAAGGGTTCACACTTTAAAGAAAAAATAAAAGAAAACATTAAATAAATTACTGATGCTGCAGTTTAATAAGGCGTGTGGTCACCTCTGACAGCTAGTCACGCTGCACAGCGATTTAGCATACTTGCTATGAGATGATGAATGAGTTGTGGGCTCAAACGGTTCCAAGCTTCTTGAAGAGTTCTCATCAGTTCTGTAACGGAGCTTGGTGGGTGCGAAAGGGCTGCAGTTTGTCTCCTGGGCATATCCCATCATGCTCGATGGGATTTAAATCAGGGGAGTTCGCAGGCCACGACATGCGCTGGATGTTTTCCGTTTCGAGGAAGTCATCAACCAGCACCACTCGGTGACATGGCGTATTATCATCCATGAATATGAAGTCAGGACCGACAGCACCTCGAAACAAGCGAACATAAGGCTCAAGAACTTCGTCTCTGTATCTTTGACCAGTCACAGACCCCGTGTCAAAGAAATGGAGGTTTGTGCGGCCGTCCATCATGATGCCTGTCCATACCATTACTCTCCTTGATGGAAAATGATGTCTTTCCGACATGTTTCTCGGTTCAAAACGTGTTCCACGTTCTCTCCATATCGTTACCTGACGAGAATCAGTACTCAGACTAAACCGGGACTCGTCACTGAACATCACATTGGCCCACTCTCCCACACTCCAATGTTGATGTTTCAAGCTCCAGTTCAAACGAGCGCGTTTCTGCGCAGACGTGAGGGGAATGCAAACTGCTGGTCTTCTGGCATACAGGCCAGCATGATTGAGTCTCCTGTAAGCAGTTTGTCTCGAAATTCGTTTTCCTGTGGCGATTGTGAGCGCCGAACCCAGTGCTCTGGCGGTACTGCCCCTCTGACGTCGCGCACTTATTACCAGATATCGGTCTTGGCAAGGGGTTGTGACTCTTGGTCGACCTGATACTGGTCGTCGGGTAACATCTCCCATTCTTTGAAACCTCTGCCACAGTCTTGAGATCACAGACTGGTCCACATTCAGAATTTGAGACACTTTGGTTTGTGATCGTCCGTATTCCAGCATTCCAACTTTTCTTCCTTTCGCAAACATCTCCAATTGGTGTCTTTGTGCCATCATTCACCTTGTTTGATGGTTAACAACGTTCTTTCGCAGAGCGGTTGCCCGAAACTTCTCTGAACTGCCTATGCTGCGTGAATCGGTTTCTCTGCGTTCCGACGTGCGCAGGTGTTTCGCGCAGGACGTAGTTGACTGAAAAGTTTTGCATAAACCCAATGTTTCTTCTTCACCCAGTTAATATCCGCAAGAAATTTGGAATAATTTTACGAATATTTACTCCATGTTTTTCGCATTTTACAATTTATGTTTAACTTTTGGACACCAGTGTATATATATGTATAAGATATATATATATATATATAAATTTATCTTATATATCGGCTTTAAAAAAAATTCCTTCTCTTTCAAGAGATTACTTTTTAGCAACAGTTTTTGATTTCAGCTGAACTCTCTTCTAAAGGTTTGTTTCATAAAAAGGGAGAACAAATGCATGGAATAATGGTCTGGATTAATGGTTTAAAAAAAATAAACTACACTAGTTATTAAGGAAAAATCACGATTACTGGAAAAGTTACATTTAGAATTTTATGAAACTTACCCACAATATGCAACAGGTAGTAACAACATAAAAAGAAATTACCAGACAAATTATGGTAGTATAGAAAATAGCACATGTATAAGATGAACAAATCGAAAGTGTCAGTTTGCTATAGGAAAAGTACTTTCAATATGGAATATGATTGCCTCTAGAAGCAATATAGCACTTACAGTGATGTGTGATGCTTTCAATTATGCGGTCTATCAGTTCCGTAGGAAGCGAGAGCCATTGCTCTTGCAAAGCAGTTGTAAGCGCGGCAAGGGTCTGAGGGGGCGTCTGAGCAGCTAGACGTCTCCCTAAAGCATCCCAAACATGCTCGATAGGATTCAAGTCTGGGTATTGAGCTGGCCACTCCATGCACGTAATGTGTTTCCTGTTGAAGATAATCATCTACGATGCGAGCCCTGTGTGGTCTTGCGTTGTCGTCCTGTAACAGGAAAGCATCACCTATTACCCCAGCATATGGGTGCACATAAACATCAAGGATGTCATCTCTATAAAGCTGAACATTCACGGTTCTCCTTGGAAAGACATGGAGGTCTGTGCGTCCACCCAAAGAGATGGCACCCCAAACACAGATATTGCCTCTTCCTTATGCATCTCTTTCACGGATGTTTGACGGATGACAACGGGTTCCAGGTTCTCTCCATATCAATTAACGCCTACTATCGCTTTTTAGACTAAACCTGGACTCATCTGTAAAAAGAACAGCCCTGCATTGATCAGGTGTCCAGTGGACATGTTGTCGTGCCCACTGCAAACGGTCCCTCCTATGTCATGACGTGAGCGGCATGCAAATGACTGGCCGCCTCGCATACAGACCACTTTCGTGAAGCACGGTTGACGCCCAACCTTCTGGCAGTAGCAGCAAGAGAGGATCCAAAAGGAGTCCAAGTAGCGGTTCTATTCCTGCGTGCACATAATGTCAAATATCGGTCATTGGCGCTCGTCGTAGCAGCTGGCCGTCCTTGGCTTAACCTCCTAGATGCCGAATCTCTGATTTGAAATAGCCTCCAAAGTCTATGAATCACAGCACTCACATTTAGCCATCTGGCCACTTCTGTTTGACTTTGTCCTGCCTCTAGTCTTCCTAGTGGCTCTCCATCAGAGTTCTGCAGGCAAATGATGCCTGGAGGTCATTGTTACGAATTGGCTATCTCAGATTTCTGATGTCACAATCACAGTGAAATATGTGGGCTTGCTCTCAAACATGGACTTTTATGCTCCTCGCAGATGACATATTCCAAGTGCAGTGTCGCTAATTTGCATATTGCAGTTTTACTCAGCTACTGTTATTCAAATTTTATATTCAACATATTCAAATTTTACACGGTTTGGCTTATTTTTGAGGGAGTTATCACTATTTTTGTGATTTTTCCTTAATTTATGATAACCAGTGTATAATCTTCTAGTGATATCAATTTTGACTCAGATTCTTTAGATAACTTTTGTCTTCAAAATAATTTGACAAAGCTTTGATTTCTGGGATGAACGTAACTAGTTTCTCAGGATATTGTTACAAGTTTAGTTTTTTTATTCTCTCACTGATGCAATTTGACAGATGTCACTTGACACAAAGAATGTAAGTTTTACTGTCATTTTTTGCATTATCAAAATTTGAGGGCAGTTTTATAAAATCACAAAATGTGATACCTTGAGCAACTTTTGTACTGAATGGAATTTTCTTTCAGTGTTTGTGTTATAATTTCCTGTTATTCGTATGTTTATTCGAATGAATAACATGTTAGGGACACATTCCCAGTAAGTTATCTTAATTTGTTTGGTCAACCTGCCCAAGCTAAGCACAAGTAAATACCTAGGTTTTTTTTTTTAAATATATTGCAATTCATGAAATGTGTTAAATCTCTTTACCTTAACATTTTTGATCGTGCAATACTTCCTTGTTATCTGTAGGTTCTTCCAATGTTCCACCAGTAATGAAACTATATATAACATCTCTTTGAAAGCATTAAAAATGTTGGGTTTGATGCAATATTATTCATTCGTGAGGAATTTGAATAATTTCTACGAAATTATGACAATGTAAGTAGAGATAGCTTTATTTAAATACAGTACAGTACATAGTATTAGACGTAGAATCATTGGGACTCCTGAATTCTGGATTTTGGAAATTTTCAGATTTTAGATTATCAGTTTAATGAGATGATATGTAAAAATTATAAAATTTAAAAAAATAGAAGTTACTTTTGAAATAATGAAGCATCAATGACTTTATGGGAATCACAATTTCCAAAAAAAACTCCATATTTATTTGTTTATTGTATTACATATATTTCATTCTGTATAAGTTGTTCAAGCTGTTTCCTTTTTTCTAGACAGATATAATTTCTTGTTTAGTTAAAAGTTTCTTTGTTCAAGTCCTGTAATTACTATGTCAAGAATTCCAATTAAACTGTCGATTAAAATCTTTTAATTTTCAACAACCTGTTTGCCAAATTCTTCACTATAGGTAGCAATATTCTGTGGATTTAAAAACCATGTTACAGGTTCCACATCCATTAGTTTGTTTATTTATTTTTTTATTTTACGAATGTCAAAAATTAGCGCTTAAGCCATTAGTTCATGGGCTGTCCAGTACTTTTTAACAATGTCCTCGTACCAAGAAAAAGCAATACAATTATTTAAATGTTAAAAAATCATTAGGGTCTCGCACATGTCAAACACATATGTCGCAAACAGTCATGTCCAGTCAGATGTCTAAATAGGGCTACCGCTATCTTTCTTGGAAAACTGGGAATTAAAGGGGAATTCTGGGGAAACTCTTCCCCCAGAATCCTCCAACTCTTATCGATAGCACATTGAATCATATCCTGCTTAAGAATTTTCTTAAGAGTCAGGTTAACAAACAATTTAGTTGTAAGAAATGAAAGCAGTTGATTAATGCGTTGTATTGTAAAAGTTCCTTTTTAGCCAAAGTATCAGCTTTTTCATTTTCAATAATTCCATAGTGAGCTGGTGTCCATTGGAAAGAAATTCTGTGTGCCATTGGCTTAAGCAAAGGCCTACAGTCTAAGATCTGCAGCCATAAGTTGATTGATGATTGGGGCATTGTCATCTCACTGAAAACCTTCTTGTATCATCTTCATTTATTATCACTTCTGCACATTTCTTCACAAATTCTGTTAATTGGAAAGTTTCACTTTTTTTCTGTGCTATCCGAAAACCTTCTTCTTGGCAACTTTCACCATCATCACTATGAAATATGATAGCTGGTCAGAAATTATAAACATTTTAAAAAATATCTGCACACATATTCTCTCATCACCTTGCAGTGCTACACGCAGCAAATTTTACATTAAAATATTTCAATCATTTTTTAATGGTCCTGCTATTGTTAAAAAAATTAGCAAAGCTTTTGAAAAGCCTATTTTATATCTCTCCAGTTCAGTTCATACAGTACTCTGATATCCATTGACTGAATGTTGGATATACATTTTAAAGGAAAGAATAAGATGGAGACTTTATCATTTGCTTAAACATTTTAAGTATGAGCTGAACAATTATTTTTGATCGGGACAATTTTTATATCATCTAGTAAACCATCCCATTTGAAAGTTGCCAAACCTGGGATATGGAATGACTTTCAGACCGTTCATTCATTAATGTGTCATCCATGCTGCTTTGCATAGTGGAGAAAAACTTTACTTCTTCAAATGCCCAAGGTCCAGAGCTTTTCTGATTACAAAAAATTCGCATTGATTTCTTCTGCAGTATTTGCATATGTCAGACTCTCGCCTTCATATCTTTGACACTAGTTGTGACGTATTCTGCTGTAGTCGCCAAAGTATTTTGAAATGCATATTGCCAGGAAGATCACTTTCATTAATATCAAAAATTTGTTTTGGAAATAATTTTCATTTAATGAGTTTGATGATTTTATCTGAAAATTGTTCAGGTGCTTCAGTATGAACTTAAGCTTAAATTTTAACTTCCTTGTACAATAAAAATTTTTAAATATGACTATTCAACCTGTTGTAAGCACATTCTGTTAAGTCTATTGCTGCATGCAGTTTTGGCTGGAGCATTAGGCTCATCAGTAGCATATCTTCACTTTGACATCGTCTCACCCATCTTCATTTTGTCATGATTATCAGTTTCAGCACAACAACATTTTTTTTGTTATTCGTTGCGAGTAATGTGTCGAATATTTGGACGCATTACTTGCAATAACCTAAACTCTCATAAAAAATTACCTTATAAATAAAATATACTCAAATCTAAAAAAGTTTTAAAATGCTTATTTTTTTTCTTTAATTTTTTTTTTGGGGGGGGGG
>KK121311.1:65264-120141 GCA_000611955.2 Stegodyphus mimosarum
TTTTTTTTGGGGGGGGGGGGGTACTGTATATTTTTGATTTTGCCATACTCCTTCAAATTCTGCTCCAGCTCCAGAATTAGAAACTCATTTCAACATACTTGAAAATTCAAATGTTAATTTTGATTAGGAAGCTGTAATTAATAACAATAGCCTGCAAAAGATGATAAGCTGGAATAAGTTAGAAAGTTAAGGAAGGAATTTAATATTTGAAATTAAGCTCTTCAGAATCTTTCTTCCTTCTCCACTTCTGTGCCAACAAAAGGAAATCAGTATAAGCAACATTTCCTCCAAAAAAAAAATGTGTCCTAGAGCTTCACTTATTGTTTAAGTCAAATAGAGAAATGCTAACCGTCCACAACCATTCAAGGGCTTGTGGTCATCATCAATCAATGTATTTTCATTGGTCATGGTGCATTTCTTTAGTTAGCGGGTGTTTCAAAGTGATATACAGGAATCTCAGTCAGAACAAAAATCAGTTTTATGGCACACCTTTTTCTTGAGTATTATATTCTCCATTCCTAAACTTTGTAAGTACAAAAGAATTTTGTTGGTAGTCTGGAAGTTGGGATTATTAGAGCATTTCAGATATTGAACATCTGAATTTCAGACTTTGTACTGTGTTTTAATGCTAAAAATTAATTTAATAAAAATATTAAATACATAAGCTGTTTGTGAGGTGAAACAAACTGTGTTATTGAAATTTATTCCTCCCTTTCCCCAGAATCATTTTATAATTATTTTTAAATCTTTTTCTAACTTTTTACAATACATTTTGAAAACCTTTTTTAAGCTTCAAATCCTAGATATTAATACAACCATCTTAGTACAAGTCACCAAATTTTCAAAATGAATCAAACGCTGGAAACTGAGCGATGCTAATTCTTCAGACAACAATCAGATAAGAAATCTTCGTTTATGCAACTGTACTATTTTTTCCTGTATGCTTTTTGTTTTGTTACAAGTTCTAATATTTTTTCAAATCATGATTTTTTTTTTGGCCATAAACTGAATTTTAAAATATATGTTTAAAAATTATCCTACATTTGAAAAAAATTGTAGCATAAATATTGTATTTTGCCACAAAATCGCTGAAAGGAAAGTTGTTTTGAATTTGTTATTATAGCTATAGCAATAAAATATCTATTGGAACTAAAGAAACAAAAACATGCTTATAAGTAGATTTATTGATTGGTTTTCAGGATAAATGCTTAATTAAATGTACAATAGTTACATAATAATATTT
This sequence comes from Stegodyphus mimosarum, assembly GCA_000611955.2. Taxonomy (NCBI): domain Eukaryota; kingdom Metazoa; phylum Arthropoda; class Arachnida; order Araneae; family Eresidae; genus Stegodyphus; species Stegodyphus mimosarum. The sequence continues at coordinate 66,508 of KK121311.1, forward strand.
ATGCTTCTCAGAAATAATATTTTTCAGTTTTTAACATCATTCTGTTTCTTTTGTAAAAATTTGCCAAATTGCACCAGAATGGTTGTGCTAAATATGTAAGTACCCAGATCCCTTTCCATCAAGGATCCGACTTGATAATTTAAAGCAATTAATTAACTGTCCTGGCAAAGAAAAAATTTGATTTCAGAATTTTATTGGGAAATCTTTAACAGCTTCCACTCCATTTTGTTCAGTAACATTTTTGTGACATTCTCATCTAGTTTTATCTGTTGTCAGTTTCTCATGACATATGTTAGTTTCTTCTGTATTTGTTTATTTTACTGTTTGAAAACCTTTTTTAAGCGTACTTGGTTTCCTTACGACTACTGCAATGCTTATGTCTAGATTTCTATCATCAGTTGGAACTTTTGACTATAAATTGTGTTGACCAACATTTGTTATCAAAGGTTCCATTATTGCAAGGGTGTCAATCAAATGAACCAAATTACACTTCACTATTTTGCAGTTTTTGTCATTCATACTCATCATCTGCCACAAGCTCTCAAAGACACAAAGGGAGAAGATAAATCTCTTAGTAAACATATGTCTAAATAAAAATATATGTACAAGCATTAAAAATATGAAAATAAAACAGTAAACACATGAATTAACTTAGAATAAAACAGAAAACACATGTTAAAGCTGTGTAAAATTTTAGTATTATGAGAATATTGTGTAAAATTTTAACATTAAGTTTTGTAATTAATTTCGATTTTTATTGACTATCGACTAAAAAAATTATGCTTAAAAGAGAAGAAATGAGGGTTTACTCTATATGAATTGTAAAGTTATTCTGTTTTTGAAGGGGCAATAAAAGTTCTCAGAAAGTAGCCGAATCAAGGTTATATTAGGCAGGGCCGAGTTTTTTTCAGGACAACGGAAAAAATTGTAAGTATGAAAAGGGAAGAAACTGCAAGAAATCGACAGTGATACACTCATCGAATTGCTAAAGAGAATAATATATTAAAAACAGTTTAGCTTATTTGAAAATAAATGCTTTATTATATATACAGTAAAGTGCAAAATAATTAAATTATCTCCTCCACCCAGTAAAAATTGTGCTAGAATTCTATTTCATTTAATGATGTGATATCCGTTTATTTTTTTCCTCTCGGATATTTTATCGCAGTAAGAAAATGGTCTTTTCTATTTAAGATTTTATAAATAATAATAAAAAATATATATATGCTTAAGTTTTTCAGGATTTCTGATTTATGAAATAGATTATTGCATGTAACAACAACAAAAGAATTTCCATTTTGTTACAATATATTTTGTCATGTTTATGATGATGTAGATTCAATTTTGTAATAATTAATTCAGTTATATTTCTTGTTCTTTCTAAATAAATATGCCAATTTTCTGTTTTTACTACTGTTATGAACTGAAATTCAGTTTCAAAATATATTCAAACTCACGTTGAATGCTGGCAAGTATAAAAAAATGCATATACATAGTACTAATCAAAGTTAATATGGGCATACAAATGAGGCCAAATATGCATGTAATGAAAATATTTAACTGATTAATAGTATAATAGATGAATTATATATGAATAAACATAAATGTAACAATGTTAGTATGAAACAAGTAAAAAATTAATTTCTTTCTGCTAATTTGCTCCACCATGAAAAAAACTTGCCAGCTGTGCGGAGAATACATTATTTCCACAATCTCACTTTTCCCTAGTATTGTGTGTCATGCATTAAATTTTCTATTGCAGAAAAGAATGTACCGTCTGTGAAATTTAAATTATATAATGTGGTTGAAATTCTAGTTCAGTAGAAGTAGAGCAAATTTTCTCTTTTGCATTTGTCCATTCAGAATTACAAAATATATTGCTACATGCAGTAGCGAAAAATATTTAAATTTATTATATTTTTTGATTCAATTTTTGCTTCCAAGTCTCACTAAATACTTATTATGCTAGTTTCGTTATTGTTATATATTGAAATTCAGTTTCAGAATCCATATAAAAATTCACAGAGGTGAAAGCAAATCTCATAGCAAGTAACAAAACTGCATACGTATATATTATTCCTTTCTCCAAACAAACAGCTTATTGTAGGCATACAGATGAGGTGGTTAAATTATGTAGAAAATTAATATAGTAATGCTACATATGAATAAAATACACGAAATAACTTAATTTCTTCCACTTTGATGGAAGACACCTATTTCTTCTGGCATATTTTTTTCTACAGGAAATGCTCAGCCATCCAGAATTTAACTAACCAACAAATTTAAGTTTTAGAATTTTTTTTAAACATCCCTTCGAAAAAATTAAGTGAATGGCAATTTATAAAGCCTTCATTTTCTAAACCCTGCTGATAGTTTCTAAAGTGGGAATATACTAATTACATGGCGCTCTTTTAGAAGACGTCGCTTACTCCTCTTCTGCTACTATTGAATCTGTCATATTATCCAAAAAGTGGGCAGTTACTGTCAAAAACCTTTTAGTGGAACTTCCGTTAGAAGTTCTTTGTTAGTATAGCGTGTGAATATATAAGAGATTCCAAAGTTCACATTATGGATTTAGTTTGCCTCTTGCGATCACTATGTTTACCAGTATGTTTAACAGGGCCAATCACTAAACTAACAGTCCTTCTCAGTTCTGTTAAATTCATTTTTGGCAATTATTTAAAAAAATTGGTATTTAAACTGCCTTCTCTTCAGAAATTTTTAGTACACAAAAACTGCCACCAAATAGTGTGATTTAGTGTCAATAATGTATGTCTTCAAATAATAATAATGTACAATTTTGTTAAGAATTGGGTCACAATACATTCGTAAGATACCTTAGTTTTATGTAAACTGGATTAATCCTGAATAAGCTGGTCTAGTTTTTGTAAAGAAGATGTAACTGTTATCTGTCTATTTCCCCTCCCAGTTTAAAAAATAGTTAAAATTTGGGATTTCCCTTTTGTGGAACAATATAAATTATTTTCAAAGCTATGGAATCCTGACATCAAGAACAATGTTTTTGTTGTTGTGATTTATCTCACTTGTCTTAAGCAGCTCAGAACATGTCCACGAAATTCATCTTGGCAAGGAGTTGGGCTGCCAAATATTTTTTAATCTCTGTGATATGCAACTTTATTGAAAGCAAATAAACAATTGCAATGAACAGGAAAAATTATGATATGTGATTTAAGTTTTTTATATGCTATTGACTTGACTGTTATTATTCTAAGTAAGCAAAAAACAATCTTTTCCTTTTAAGACTCCAGGTTGATTGGCACAAATTTGGTGGTACCTCTGCCAACTTTCATGGCAGATGGCAATTTATAATTCGATACGGTGTTTTAATTTCATATGGTGAAGACCTAAATATGTCAGGTTTTATGAATGAAATACATTTTTGTTTCCAAAATCTAACATAATTTTAATGTAGGCTTTTGATATTCAAGGTGATAACAAAGAAGATGATTGTTTTTATAATTTTATACTTTGTAGTTTCATTCTCCATTCACATGACTTTTTTAGCAGAAATTGCATTTTGTATATGCTCAACTATCCGGAAATTTCACATACCTTTAATTTGTCATTTGCTGGGCATTCCGGATAGTCAAGCTTTTATTGTACTACAGAAGATATTTGTCAATCTTACATCGGGTGCCTAGTGAACAATTGTGACCATCTTTATAACATAAATACCAAATCAGGGTTCACATAGTCCTTAAAAGTCCTTAGGTTTTTCAAAATCGATTTTTGGACCTTAAAAGTCCTTAATTTTGTCCGAAATCAGTAGAAGGTCCTTAATTTTAATCATATAAAATTTCAATCCATTTTTACAACTGCCATTTCAAGTGCAAATTAGTATTTTTGGTGATTTACTGATAAATATGGTTATTGTTTGAATTTGTTCTTTTTTCTAATATAAACGGTGCGATACTCAAGTTTCTAGGCAAGAAATGAAACATAGGCATTTCGAATTTGTTTCTTTTTTCTAATGAAGAGCTCTTAAACAACTTTTCGTTTTTTTTTGTATGTGAATTCTTTTATTAAACAGCTCTAAATTTGGCTACTTATCAACATTTTGGCGATTATAAGATCAATTTCTATACAAAATTTTTAATTTGGAGATTTGTGAATTTTTCAACACTTTTGTTTAGAACATTGTAACATTACTAAATGTCGTTAAAATAATGGTAATATATCGAAATTATATTTAAGAACTAACATTGAAATAAAACATTTTTATTTTTCGCTGTTAAATTATAAAGCGATATTTCTTTTCAATTTGGCAACTTATTATTACAATATTTTGAATCCAAAAATAACAAGCTAATAAATGCTAAAAAGCATAAACAGTTCTTAGCTAAAAGCAAAATAACTGTGTAATTATTTTAAAATGTCTTCTTTTTTATTTTTTCATGGTAAGAGTTTTTCCTCATGTAATTATCTCAAAATATTCAGAACTTTCAGAATTTGCACCCGTTTTCTCTATAAAATTCTTTTTTTGGTGTGTGTGTGAATTTTTTTTTCCAAATATTTCTGATTTGCTGTTGCAGAATTGGTAGTGGTAGTCTTTCTTTTGGATTTTAGCCATTGCACCTTGGAAAGTTTAGAAGGATTTGAATGCAAGATTTATAGATCTAAGCTTCTAGAAGATTCCAGAAAAATATGACAAAATGAAAAATGTTTTCATAGTATTAACTTGTAATGGATGTATTTTACAGAATATCTGTGATGAATTGCTTACTCTTTGGAGAATTTTTGGGAGAACAATGAAAACCTAATATTTGAATGTTTTACTTCTGATCCTAGAAATCTTTTTCTTAACATAATTATTACCCCCCTTTTTGTTCTTTTCCCTAAGCAAAAGCATGGAAAATGTCAATAATGCTTCTAATGTTGGCATATGGACACATATCTACAGAAAGGAATTTTCTTTTAAAAAAGAATTGAAAACTAACAATTTAAAAGATTATCATATGTACCTTATATATCTCGACGCATGACACGCAGGGCTGGCGTTAGGCATTTTTGTATTTGATGCAGTCTCTGTGGGTCCTAAATTCTACTCCTAGTACCTGTTCTAAATTCTAAAAGTTTTTCTAGTTCTATATTTTATTTCTCTGTGCATCACTAACATTCTAAAAATCCTGACACACCGGCTTTGACCATATATCATTTCATATTTGCTCTCAGTATTCATATTATTTAAGGAATAAAATTAGCAGCTTCTTCTATATATTTTAAATACATGTAGTTTTTAGAATAACAGAAATCTTTAAATAAATCCAAAAATTCTGAAATGCAGAGGAAACTTATTGAGAAAAGAAACTGAATGCATAAAGAGAAAGAAAATTATTCTTTAAATATATGTGCAGTTAGTATTATGTAAATTAGTCAGTTCTTTATAATTTCAGCCTGTACTATAGCTTCTCCCTTCTTTTCCTCACCAGAATGCAAATCATTTAGATAGTATTTAAACTGAGGTTTTTGTATTGTAAGGCAGAGAATGTTTCTGGCTTCTGCTTGCACGCTGCATTAGTTCCTGCCAGCTGTGATAATTTGTAATTATTCAGCTTTGCGTTATCACTACCTATATTTGAATCTGTTACGATTATGAGTTACTGAGCCATCTTGCATTATAATTGTACTGTCTTTGACTACTAGTCCACAATTTTAATTTTAATTTGACTCTTCCTGTTTAGTTACATCACCATGAGCTGTACTTCATTCTGCTAGCATAAGAACACGCACTTATATTATAAGTTCTGTTTAAAAAGAGGTTTATTCTAACTTTTATCAGACTTTATAGTTACTTTCAAACATGACGATAATTTGCTTCATGCATATCAAGAGTTTTGTACTATTTAACTTTTACCAGATCATATAAAACCTCATAGGTATAATGTCGAGACATTGCCAAGTTAGGAGATGAAGCAGAAACTAATGGGAACATTGGTTTGCTTATTGAAATAAATTTCTCATTGTTAGAAAAGATACTTAAAGAGAAGAATATTGATGTAAATTTGCCATAATGTCTGGGAAGGCTTCGAATTAAAAAGATGCATAAATATTTTGTTGAGTATTGTTGATGCAAAACATAAACATGTGTTGTAGCTTTTAATGTATTATTCTTCTGATGTCGTTTAAGAATCAATGTCATAAATTACATATATTTTAAACTGTGAAATGTTATAAGACTGTGATTTTCATCAAATATTTAAAAAAAAAATAAAATTTAATATTGGCCAGGTAAATCTATAATATATACTACCTAATTCTATAATATCTACTACCTACCTAACTACCTAATTCAATTATTGGTAACTAAATGCTCACCTTTAAAAGTTATCTCTACATCGAGCCTTTCATTCATCCTTACTATGGTCACAAGATACAGCATAAAAATGTAAACATTACTATAAAACATATTCCTTACAGCTAGTAAGACTTAAAATAATACAATACAACTTATCACCTCTGGTGCTTTAGTGGCTTATTGGAACCTTAAAGCATGTTAACTGTATTACAACTCCAGGAACTCTGCACGAAGCTACGACACTAACTGCGGGAGACAGACAGCATTGCCAACATCAGGCGTGTAAGTCTGTTCTGATCAGCAAGTCTGTCACTGTGCGAGCAACAGCCAGTCTTCTGTTATGGATTTTACTTCTTATTTTAACCTATGCCGTTTAATATAAAATCAGCCTGCTATTTACAAAATCTCTAGACTGAGCAAGTACTTAACGAAATGAGACATAAAAGAAGAAAATCAGCATAAAGCTAACCACTAGTAAAACATAAATAAAATGTCACTAATCTTCTTGAAAATATGTCCAACTATTATAATGTAAAATGTTTAATACTTATTTGACAAATTTTACAAAAATGATTTCATTCTTGAAATAGTACATCCTACTTACAGATCTATTTTTTATTAGGTTGGTATAACAAAAGTGAAGTTCAGGCATAGACTTTAATTGAATTTATGCAGTTCTGATTTGCTGATAGGTCCTTAATTTTTTTCTTTAATGGTCCTTAAAAGTCCTTAATAGTACTTAATTTTCATGTCCAAAAATATGTATGAACCCTGCAAATGCAGCAGTAGCTGTTTAAGCTCTTGCAAAGAGGGTAATGATTATACGAGAGTTGTTTTTTTTTCAACCTCCGATCGTACAGTATAATGGCTAGGTATATGGCAGGTGGTTGGTGTGCGTAGTAGGCGACTGCGCATCTCCCCCTCCACACGCTCTGTCAATGGCGAGTTCAACACGCCATTTTTTGTTGAGTTGCAGTCACGTAAACATGGCTGTCGCTATTGATTCTCCCGCCAAGTGTGAATTGCAAGCTGTTATTCATTTCTTCAAGGCAGAAGGGAACAGTGCAGCGGAAATTTATCGAAGAATGAGTCGAGTGTATGTAGACAGCTTTATGAGTGATGGCGTTGTTCGTGAATGGTGTCGAAAGTTTAAAGATGGCCGAACTGATGTGCATGATGAAGGGGATCAAGGACGATGAAGATCAAGAATGATGAAGATCAAGGATGATGAACACGGTCAAGGATGATGAAGGGGGCCAAAATGATGTAGAGCTCAAAGAAACCGTCACAACTCACTTCCAATCACTGGCGGGAGTATTTTACGAAGAGGGTATTGCAAAGCTTGTTCACAGATATGCCAAATGCCTCAGTCGTCAAGGCGATTATGTGGAGAAATAACCTGTATTGTACTTTACTTTTGGTAATAAAATCTTTTTCATATATTCACCTGTCTTTTCTTTATAGCCCATCGGAGGTTGAAAAAAAAATAGCCTACGTATATATCTGGTTGTAATGAAAGTTTTTCCCAAAAAATAGTCTTAATAAAGTTGGAAAAAAAAAGCATGAAAGCAATACCTTTAGTGCAGATAGTAATCACCACCCAAATCTATGATTTTCTGCCAACATTTCGATAGTTTTTCAAAGCCTTGGAAACTTGGTGGTCATGAGTCCAGATACAGACCAACCTCATTTCGGACATCCTCTGCAGAATAGAGAAGAGTCACCTGTAAAAGAACTGAAAACAATACAGCTGATTGTAACGAAAGTTTTCTGTTAAAAAAACTTGATCTGTCACTCTATGATTTTCTGCCAACGTTTTGATAGTTTTTCAAAGCCTTGGAAATTTGGTGGTCATGAGTCCAAAAACAGATCAACCTCATTTCGAACGTCCTGTGCAAAATGAAAGATAGACCAGCAAGGGGTCCAGAGGAGTGCAGGGGTGAAAAAAGTTAGAGGTCCAAAGGAGAGATATTAAGGGTATATGTTGGTTGTGGCAAAAACTCTCATTCAAGTCTGTACAGAGTCAAGCTGGTAAATGCAGACACATGTGGTCTTGCTTGGAACATTACCTTTTTGCTCTTGAACTCAATTTGAGATTTTTCCTTGCTAGCACCATCAACATGGACTAACATTTCACTGTACACCTTACTGTCAAGGGTTTTACCTTTTCCCAGATACTCTTTTTGGATGATACCATGGCAATCCCACCAGATACAAAGCATGATATTTTTGTTAGATAAATTGTGCTTCGCAACACTGCCAGCTGGATCACTGGGTGTGGACCAATCCCCTTTTTGGCTTGTGTTGAAGTAAATTCACTTTTCATCATAAGAATTTTGTCTTTGTGTTGATGTTCAAGCAGATTAGTGCAGGACGAACACATTTGTCCTTATCTGTTTGTATCAGCTCATGCGGCATCAAGCAATTGAACTTGTATGTCAAGTTTATGTGGTGCATAGCATGACTAATGGACATGGCATTAACGTCTAACTCTTTAGAAAGCTCTTGAGTGGTTGCATACTGACCTTCTACCACTAGTTTTTTCATGTGGGCTTCATCAACATCAGTAGGCCAGCCAGAGTGCTCTGCGTCTTGAATGTCATAGTCCTTGTTTTTGAATTTTCGGCAGCAAACCTCAACAATGTCATATGATAAAAGATCAGTACCTAAAGCTGTACACATGATTTGGTGACATTCTGTAGCTGACCTTTTGCAATAAAACTGGAACTAAATTATGGTTCTAATCTGGTCATCCATTTCAGACGCCTTGTACTTAATGATAACCATATTTTATTACAAGTTTCACAATATAGTGTTCTAAAGCAAGTCTCTTTCTTTCAAATGCCAAAAATCATTTGACAAAATAAGATTAAACGCGCCAACGTGAACTGTTTGCACAGAAGATATTTACGGTGGTGGGAAGTTTTCGTTAAAACCTGATTTCAGATCTAAATTCAATCTAGAATCCTAAGAAAGGATATCACGCAGATAGGATAATGATTGCTGTAAATGCTATACAATAGAAGTCTGGTCAGGCATATGCCAGTGCCTTAAATGTCAGGCTTATACCAGTGCATGTTAGTGAACTTTGCAATCTGCCTGTTGTTGGGAATGTCAACATTGACCTCTTCATAGAGGCCTTATATGGTCAAATGAATTCTATTTCGTATCCTAGATATTATGTCTCTCTGTATATGTAAAGAGATTCATAAATGCTATGTGTTGCCAAAATAGTCTTATTCCTCATCATTATATGACCACCAGATTTGCAAAAGCCATTTTGCAGTACCTCAAGCATCAGGGAGAATTGATGTCTCAGTGTGTGCTGGCTTATAGAGAAGGTTGATATGCTTGGAGCTGTTAACATTTTGTTGGTCAAAGAATTTTTACAAGTTCAAACAATATGCACTTATGCTTTACTAATGTCACTTTGATTTAACTGTAATTAATTTGTGAACCAAAATATGCAATAAGGAATTCATTTTTGAAAACATGCAAAATGGCTTAATGAATTATGTAGCTGTTCTCTGATACTTTTAAATTCTGTTTACATGCATCCATTGCTATTCTATGCTATTAAAAACCTATCTTTTTCACTTTCTTTATGAACTTATAGATTTAACACGTTCATGTAGATATATGTAAATCATAATTATAATTTAAATTAGCAAAGCAACCCAAGTTAAAATGCTGTTCCTAATTTTAATTTGCTATTTCTCATTTTAAAATTCTATTCCTCATTTACTTCCCTTCTCTATTCTAAAAACTGTAATAACTTTTTCTGTTTTTCTGGACTGAATCATTTCTAAATTAATCCGTATTCTAAGACTTGTACATAACTATGATGATATAACTAATTCAGAACTCAAATTCCAAGAACCAAAAGCTTTCTCTTCATAAGCTTCCATATTGGATAAATATGCACTTTGCTTCTATCTCTGTTGCTGCTAGGATGCTGACTCGCTGCTTTCTTCCTGTTGCAACAATAACAAATACGTATATTTTGGAAAAGGCACAGTTATAGTTTAAAGTTATTTGTGTCCTCAAATGCCAATTGAAATAAAAATGAATATTTAATCTGCATTAACTGCCAAGTTTGCTCTTCATTATAGATCAGTACCAACATGCAATATTTCTACATCTGTGCCATCAACCTTCCTACATTATTACTTATATATTTCATGAATCTGATGCTCTGATATATATATATATGTTTCATTTAAAGTCCTCATATTTGGTATTTCTCAACAGTATTATGATAGTTCTAAAACTTGAATGTGTTTGATTTTATATTCGTATTTATTAATTATTTTGTTTTTTATATGTATAGTATTCTGTTGTTGATTCTTCAGCTAATGTTGTGGAAACTCATCTTCCTACGGCAAAAAATCAAAAGGGATCTTCTGGGGAACCAGGTAAGACCCCATCCCCTCAAACCCCTCTTATTGATATACTGCTTTTCTAAATCAGTTATAATACGTATAGGTGTAATTAAAATATATTGCTATTCTATTAATATTTATAACTATTATTATGTAGAATATGTCAACAGTATCATATCTGCTGGTGAACAAAGTTGTAATGCTGATTCCTTTGACATGCGTAAGTAATTGCTTCACACTTTCATCTAAATTTGATTTGTGTGTTGTATATATATCTATCCACATGCATGCAACACAGATCCGTATATAAATGCAGTATATGTGTGCTCAAATATTACAATGCACATATTGAATTTTTATTGAACTATGATTATCTATTCAATATTTATAGGCTTAAGGTCTAAGGTGAAAATTGAGTCAGGTATTGAAGCTAAATCAAATGCATGTCCATTGCTGAAAACACAAGATTGGGGAGAGAAAAAAAAAAAAAAGTTATGGTTTCTACTCTGCTTGACAGATATGAAGTTCAAAAGTACGAAAAGCTAAAGAGTGATGGTCAAATATAATTCTAAACTGTAATCTAGTTATAAAAGTTTCCATATGTTGGCCCATTCATGACATGCACATGTAAATAGTGATCCTGGCTTAGTGAGCAGTCACTAAAGTTAATGAGTTCAGTAACTAATAATGGCTGATGTTTAGATTGGTATTCCCTTCACCGACTGCTGGATTAATCTTTACGCTGAGCATCCTTCATTCAAGAAGTTCACTAAAGTTTTCCATTCAGGTGATACTATTGAAAGGTACAAAACAAAGCAGTTAGGGAAGACAAAACAAATCTTGCTGTGGAGTTGCAAGGAAGTATTTAAAATCAGGAAAGTGGAATTATGTACTTCTAATATAAATGGTGAGATATCTGAGTTCCTGAGCTTGAGGCCGTACCTTGATTGAAAAATAAAAACATTTCAAAGTTATTTCCTTTTCGTGAAGGAAAGGTTCAGAAAGTACATAGGTGTGAAAAAATTAAGGATGAAGTTAAAAATTAGCTTATCAATAGAACGAAGAGGCAGATCAGACTGAAAGACTAATCAGAAGATCAACTAGGGTCAGGTACAATAGCACATGCGCATATATGCAGCTGGACATAATGCGAGGATGTCGGAGTGGTGTAAAGATCGTTGGAGGTGTGAGCTCAGCATTTTGGGAAGCCATTGCATGGTATATATCAGTTTAAATGATGTTGAGTTGCTGCATCAGTTTGAAATGTCGAAGAATAAATCTGTTAGACAACATCTGCATGCTTTTACCTGAGGTCAAATCATTGGAAAGACTGTGGAAGGTCGAAGTGTGACAAATGTGGCTGTGGAGTTCGGGATTGCTCTCAGCATTGTGTCAAGAGTTTGGAGAGCATTTCAAACTACAGGAACAGCTGTCTGATGGTTCAGCTGTAGTCTTCCACGAGCAACTACAGTGGTAGTTGAGTAACTGGTATATTGCTCTATAGACAAGAAGAAACAGTCAACAAAGAGCGGGAGAAATCTCAAGAAACATGGAACAAGCGATTGGATGACTAATATTGCTTTCTACAACGGCGAGGAGGCTGCTCATTGATGGTCTGTTTCCATGACGACCTGTATGGTTTATATCATTAACGCCTGCTCATCAGAGAAGGCATTTTCTGTGTTGCAGGGAACACCAGAATTCGACAGATAATTAATGGGGGTTGAGTATTCTTTACGAATGAGAGCAGATTTAGTCTGAGTTGCGAATCTAGACGCATATACATCCGGGGAGAGCAGGGAACATTCAATATCATCAAAAGGGAGCAGTTTGGAGGTCATGGAGTTCTTGTTTGGGAAGACATAATGCTTGGTAGCTGTACCGAGCTCCACATCTTCCAAGGAGGTTCAGTCACCAGGGACTGCTATTGTAACGAGGTTCTCTTTCCTTACATATGTCTTTTCAGAGGTGCTATGGGTCCTCAATTCCTCTTCATGGACGATAACGTTCCACCTCATCTCACAGTTGCTGTTGGAGAGTGAGGATATTGAACACACAGATTGAGCAACGAGGTCTCTGGATCTAAATACCATCGAACATGTATGGAACTTTCTAATGGAGGATGTGTGGCAGCACATAACTTATCATCAGTAACGATTCCAGAGCTACTATTGATGCTACAAGAGGAATGGGCAGCAACAATGCCTTAACAACTCATTGACAATCTCATATTCAGCATGGACAAATGATGTGAAACCTGCACAACAGTTGAGAGATTATATTCCTTGCTAAAGGCTGGATGTTTCTTGTTGGACACCTGTCACATGGATGTTACAGCCTTCTGTTGCATTGTGCCTCATGCTGCTTTTTCAGTAAAGTTCCTTTCTATCATTTTGATTTCTTTTTTGGAAAGTTTTGTTTACATTACCTATGTTCTTATATCTTGGGGATCTTATGATATTATGTTTGTTGATTTGGAAAACTTTTGCACAATGTTATATTGAAAAAATCATCTCATCCTTAATTTTTGCACACCAGTGTATTTACAAAAAGTCCATAGCACGGGAGAAGACCATATTTCATGGTGACCCAGCTATCATATTTCATGGTGAGGACGATGAAGATGATAGTCGCGAATTTGAAGGTTTTCGGACATTGCAAACTAAAGGTGAAATTTTCCAGTTATTGGATTATGTAAAGAAATGTGGAGAAGCGGTAATAAATGAAGATGATATAGCAGAAGTTTTCCATTGTGACGACAATGCCCCAATCATCAATCAATTAACAGCCGATGAAATCTGTAGTATGGTTCTAGATCCAGAAAATACCACTTCCGATAGTGAAGAAAGTGACAGAGACGTTATTGAAAACGAAAAAATTTCTATTGACAAGTTAGTTGGTATTCTCGACACAGCAATTACAGGACTTGAACAGTGGAACTTTGTAACTGAACAAGAAATTATGTCTGTTTATAGAATTAAAGAGAAAGTATTAGCACAAAAAACAAAGCAACTTAAACAACTTAAATTGAAAGAAATGTTTAATAAAGTAGACAAATAAATATTAAGCTTTTTTTTGTAAAATTTGATATCCTTTAGATCATAATTGCTCTTTATTTCATAAATTACTGTTTCATATTTTTAATTGTATAATTTCTGCATGCCATCTTACCACATTTATATTGATGATCTATAATCCGGAGAAACCCCTAATCCGGAATCGCGGAGGTCCCGACGAGTTTGGATTACGGACTTTGTACTGTATATGAAAAATTATGGAAGTAATGTTTAGAATTCTATCTTATACATGGAATGCTCATGTGAATTTGAATTCTTTAAGTCTATAAGTATTAATTACTTAAAGGAGTAAATTATACTTTTTATATATTTATACAAAGAGCCATTACATTATAACCACCCTGTTAATAACATGTAGGACCACCTTTAGCCCTCAAAACTGCCAGCACCTGGCTTGGCATAACTCCACAAGGTGCTGAAACATAGTCTGAGGTATCTGGTAACAAGCATTCACCAACTGATCTTGCAATTCTTGCACATTGCAAGAGGGTAGCATGGCAGCATGAATTTGGTTTTCCAGGTGGGACCATAAATGCTGTATTGGATTAATGTCAGGTGAATTTGGAGGCCAGTGACTTCAAAGCCACCGGAATGTTCCTTGAACCACTGCCTGACAATTCAACCCATATGACATGGTGCATTTTCTTGTTGGTAAATACCATCCCCTGCCAGAAATACTGTTGTCATGAATGCGTGAACCTGGTCTGCAACAATGTTCATGTAGAGCACAGACATCAGGTATTGTTCTATGGGGATTAAGGGTCCTAATGTGTTCCATGAAAATGTTGCCCACACCATAATACCCACGCTACTGGCTTGTATCCGTTCAACTATGTATCTGGGAACCAGGGTTTTCTTTGGAAATTGGTGTATTAGGACACATCCGTCAATGTGATGGACCAGAAAACATGATTCATGGGGATATGCAACTTTCTTCCATTGTTCTAATGTCCAATTCCATTGTTTCTTGGCCGACTGCAGATGGAGCTGGCGATGATGTGCCGTCAGCGCAAGGACATGCTTCAGCTTCCGTCTGCATAGGCCCATGCGCAGCAATGTACACTGCACAGTGTGTTGAGAAATAGTGTTTGGGTTGTCATTGTTTTAGCTGGTGGTAATTTCAGCTGTTGTAGCTCTTTGTTCATAGCAAACAACACGTAAAAATCTCCGCTGTCCTCTGGAATCAATGCACCATTGCGATTTTACAAAAAAAAAGCTGCTGGCCAGCGACTTGCCGTTTCATCGTCCATACACAGCTTTCGATATGCGCTCACAACAACTGCTCATGAACAGCCCACTAAATTCGCCATTTCTGATATTGATGTTTCCTATCGCCAAGCCATTACAATTTGACCATTATCAAAGTTTGATAAATCAGCTGCTTTTCCCATTATGCTGCTAATCGTGCTATGTTTGGAAAGACAATGCATAGCCGCTTTATATACACTACTGCAACATCAACCACACACGAGCAGTGGTTTTGTTCCTAGATGAGCCCATTGTTATAGATGGAGGGTGGTCATAATGTAATGGCTCTTTGGTGTATATATATATATATTCACAAGATGAAGAATATGTAAAGGAAACATCTGGTTTTAATTGGCAGTAGCCCCTTTTATCCTTCATTTTAATTTGGGTATTTCCTCTTTCTGTCCTGAAAGTAGTAACTATTTATAATATATTAATCTAAACTGCATCATTTCTAAATTAATACCTAATGTAATTTTTCATAATGCTGCAATTGCTTTTAGCCAATCTTTGAATAACATTTCAACTGAAATCAGAATCTTTTGTGACCTTCTCACACTTCTTCTGAATGTGTAAGCTCTTTGCTTGCTTGCTTATAGCTAACATGTAGGGGCTTACTCCTTTCTGTCATCTTTGTTTTTAAGATGCATTAAACTTCCAAAAGTGCTATGAAGATTGGGTGCAGTTTATGCCTATGGTGATATGTGAATCAGAATTTGCATCTCAAGGAGTTGTCTTAATTTTGAAATGGCAGTTTATAGTGATATGTTGTAAATAGTTACTGTTTTTAGGTCAAAAAGGTGAAATATTGAAATTAAAATAAAGGGTAAAAGGGGCTATTGCTGATTAAAATCAATAATTTCCTTTACATATTTTTTATCTTACATATTTCTGTATATGAATATAATGGAAATTAGAAAAAAAAAAAATCAGTTCTTCTGATTATCCCACCCTTACTAAAAAGAATTTATGAGGCAAAGCATTATATCACGAATAAGTATTTATGTAGCAAACGAAGTATGTGCATATCAGATGTCTGTTTTGGTAGGTGTGTAATGCTTAAGTTATATAATGCTGAGTTTGTACATTTTAAACAAAAACAAGTTGCTGTATACATGGGGAGAACAGCAGTGAAACAAAAAAGTGGTTTTTTTCCCAAAAGTAATTGTTTTATTATCAGTGTATCTTACTTTTGAAACTTTATTGATTGATTTTTCTTGTATGGATTATGTAGTGTACTGCAACAAGCCACTTTTGAAAATGGCTGTTGTCTTTTGCACATGAACGTAGGGAAATTTAGTTTTCAGCAAGTTCATGAATGTTCTGTAAGGTTGCCAATGAGTTCATGCCTTTTTAGCAAGGGTATGGATAATCAAAGTTCCAAATTTTCTTTCAAATAAATTTCAGAAAGTTATTAGATTATAAAAGGTATACTATAGCATGATAATCTCCAATTATGATTTTTTTCATTCAAGATTAATATCATTCAAGTTATATAAATATGCATAATTTTAGATGGTAACATTCCTGAAAAACAAAAATTTTTATTATGGAGTATGTATTTTGGTAAATTAGAATTACTTCATGAGCCACAGAATACTAATTTATGCCACAGAATACTAATTTATGCCACAGAATTGTGTGAGCATTTCTATAAAGTACTCTTTAGCTCCATCTTATATACAAGCACATTCTCCCCATTATTTGTAGAGAGAGTCATTATTTTACTTAAGCTAAACACATTCTCAAATTTTACAGTTAACTGCTAAATTAAAAAAATTTTTAATTTGATAATTATTTTAAATTATCAACTTTTAAAAGTGAAATGATGGAAATACTGAAATAATGGATTTAATTACTCATATCAGAATATCAAAGCATTCATTAAAAGTGCCTTAAGTAAGGCCTTCTATTACTCTAAGTTGGATTGAACCGCTGATTTTATAAAGGCCTTTTTTTCTCTTTACGATGAGCATAAGTCATAAATGTGCAAGTGATACAAGATTATCTTATATGAATTGCATACAAATAATTCTAATAGCTTCATAATAGTGTAAAACTAAAGTGCAGAAAGATTTGTTCATTATTGAGATAGCCATTATGATGCATATTTAATTATATTTTTGATATGAGAAGCAGAAATATCTTCATTGGTTCCCCTTCCCTCCATACTCTAGGTTTCCAACTATGCGTGAATTTTTTTGGTATCCTCCATGTCTTTCTTCTTACCATTGATCAAAGACAGGCTCTGCACCAGTCATAGATTTATGGTTTCTGTCCACTGTGAACAAGCTTTCTGTTGCACTTACATCTATAGAATCTCTTATACCTGGTTGCAGTTGTTTCAAAACATCATCACAGTTGTTTAGTTATTATATCCAAGAAATCATACATTGTACTCTAAAAAGCGAGAACTGAAGACAAGAGGGAAAAATGCCAAATAACAAATAATTTATGTTGCTAATTTTTTGATTTCTCTTCAGCTTATTATTTTGACTCATCAAAGTTCACTGTTTACGTTTTATTCATGCTTGTATGTTAGCAAAAGGCTGTCACTGCAGTATAACTCGAAGAAATGGTTTGATAATATCTGCTTCTAATAATTTTGCCATTTCCTATTAAGCACACTGTTTAGCAGTTTTAGGAATTGGATAATGTCTAGTTTGAATTAGAAATTTATGAAATCTGAATTCTGTGTATCAGTTGATTATGAAGTATTATAATAGTTTAAAAATACAGCATAATTACTTATTCATTAGTACAATATCAAGGTCCAGACTTGTTGAAACTTAGTAGTTCTGGATTTTGGAATTTTCTGGATTTTATGTCATCAGTTTAATAGTAAGATGAAAGGTAGAAATTATAAAATTAAAAATATGAAATAGTTTTCTATAAAAGAATAAAGCATTTATGATCATAAAGGAATAAAAATTTATAAAAAAAAAAAAGCTCGATATTTATTTATTTGCTTTATAAAAGATTTCTTGCAAGGTAATTTGTTTAAGTTACTTCACATAATTTCTTATGAATAGTTACAAAGTTCTGTTGTTCAAGTCCTGTAATTACCAAGTTGAGAATTTCCACTGAATTCTTCATTGATTATTTTTTAATTCAGAGTAACCTTTTTGTCATATTTTTCATTATCAATAGCAGTGTTTTCTGTATCAGAACCATAATGTTGCGTTTTTCTCTTCTTGCGTAAGTTAAGGGTTCACGGATTTAGAGTGAATAATGATGATACATGATGAAGTATCGAAACGCACTTTATTGGCCAGTATTTTCCAAGACAACTCCAAAAACACTTTTACTGTCGTCGAAGAACTACTATAAACACGCTGAGACAATCAGCGACACAGCCTCCAGGCTATCAGGCTATAATGGTGGAGACAGCTTCACAATAAAGCACCAGAGTACAGCTCCCGACTCAGTTGAGTCGTTCCCAGAGCTTAACACACTCTAAGGTAAATCTCGTTGATGCACTCACCGACCAGCTTGACACTAGACTATGAGACACTCACTCACTGACTGACTATCAACTCGCTAGACTAGGCATTGACTCTCTCTCCACATACCAGCAGGGTTTATATAGCTTTTGGCTTGTGTTCAAGAACATTCTGGGCTAAACCAGTAAGAATTTGTTCCAGAAGGTCTCCATGTGTGTATAGCATATCGCCAATTTTGTTGCCAAATGTGACCAAGTGGGCAATTTCTCGCCAAATATGGCAACCCTGTCCGTTGCCATTTTCTGGCAACCCTAAATCTGCAGTGCAGGGAAGCTGTCTTACCACAACTGGACATTTTGTAACACTGAACCATCCCAAGGACTGCACGTTCCAGGTGCATATTTCCGAACCCTACACCACTTTTCGAATGTTTGACGTCACAGAAAAATTGACTAGTTTTGATTGGGTGAATAAATCTTGCACATGTGCGAAGTAGCTGAAGGGGAAGAAGAAAAATAAACAGAATTCTGTTTACACACTTGTAAACAGTATTAACTATGTAGTCTGGAAGTGTATTCTTTTATATAGTTTGATCTATTTTAATCTTCAAATACCTTCCACATTGGATTTTTCCATATCACTGTAAAATATATTTTATTATAAAAACTAAATCAAAGCAAAATACTTTGTTAGAATAATTAGAGATGTGAATGTTCTAATTGGATTTTCTTTACTCATGATTTTTTTTTTTTTTTGAAACATATTTGACAAAAATGAATGCTGAAAATTTTTTGGTTGTTTAAAAACTATTATTTGTCAATAACATAATAAAAACTGACTAATTTTGTGCTTCATAGATCACTATGACAATGAATTCAAAATGTTACAAAAACAGTTGTTAATCTTTAGTTTTCAATAAATGCAACAAAATGGCACAGGGAAAAATATTTCAATAAAAAAATTCTTTGTTAATTCAGTAGCTAAATTATTTTTATATCAGTGAGAAATCTTAATTTCAGTGCTGATATAACAGATAAATGTAACATAAGCATTTTGGAAGCTTTTAAACATAAGATAAATGTTGAAATCCTAGTATAGGGTATGGTGTCAGAGCGAGTTTGAAAATATTTCACAATCGCTGTGTCGGCAACACCAAAATGGCTCGTTTACTATTCATCGTAATGTCGCCAAATCCCATGTATACCATATATTAGGATTAAACCCTCAACGAGAAAAGATGAATAACTTGTCGGTTTCTGGATATATTTGGTATGCTTTTCCAAAGTTCCAAGAGAGTTGAAATATCACTGGAAGATTTCACAAATAGTCTGTTTTCAAATTCTAGTGTGGAATTTTTATTCATTTTATTTTGATAAATAGTAGCCAACTCATTATTATTTCTAGCTTTGCAAAGTACGGGGTTTTAATTCTAGTATACGATACACATGGGATTTGGTGACATTAGGATGAGCAGTAAACGAGTCACCTTGGTGTAATGCCAAGGCTGTACCGTTTACTGGGATTTTACCAAGCTAAAGTATACTATACAATTTAATATATGAGAAGAAATAATTTACTTTCATTCCCTTTAAATTGACTTGTTTGTTTCCAGTTAATAACCAAAATTTTTGGCAAGTCAGAGACTTAAATTAAACACACAGAATTTTGTTGCTTGAAATATCAATTAATTGTTCTTTTTCATTTAAGGGTATATTGGAATTGAAAATATCAAAGGAAAATGAGTCACAGATCCGACCTAATTCCTTATTTAGAAATCTTTTGAAAAGTTTTATCATATGTTGAGAAATCATGTTTTTAAACAACAAGAAATCTATGTTATTTTCTTTAGTAAATCTTGAAAAACATGGAAACATGTCTGTGTTGTTTTTGTTCAATTCTCCTTGCCGAAGTATTAATTTTTAAAGGTGCTCAGTTTTAATATTGGCACTCAGTATTAAAATGTTTGTAATTTTTCTCTGTAGACATGAATTCAAATCGTTAAGTTTTTTGAAAATGTCTACCACGTAACTGAATTTTCCTTACCAATCATTCTTAATGAATGAACTTTCTGATGTGTGTTTCTTTTTCTTCCAAAAATATGTAAACTTTATTTTTCAAATCGAAAATATGTTACAGTATTTTACTCTGCGAGAGCCAACTGACTTCGGTATGCAATAATAATTTCTCATGTCGTTATTAACCCTCTTAGTCCTTTATTATTACTTGTCAATGCTGCAGCAGCTTCAGTACAAACTGCCACAGAGTGCATCAAGGTAAATTATTTGTTTCAAAATATCTGTTAATATTTTCCCTCCAGTTGTTTTTAGCTTCCAAGTTTTTACAGCATAAAAAATATTCTACTGTGTTGTCTTCAAAAATACATCCCAGAGAAGCAATGAATTGAGACATTTTAGTAATGTTGGTAGTTTCATCAAGTTGTATAGCAAAGACAAGATTTTGTATTCAATTTGAAAAAAAATTGTATCCATAGTACATGATGTGACAGAAACTCGGCGAGAAATGGTATCTCTTGATAATGCTATTGCTTTTAAATTGTTACTATATTTTTCTCTATGCATTTTAATTGCCAAAGGAAGAATGAGCAATTCTCCAATTGTATGAGGTTTTAAATCTTTTGCAATTAAATACGAAATACTTTTACTTTTTAGGCTTAGATCGTTCTGTAATAAATCAGTTAAATTTTTAGATTAAGCTGGAAAATTTACCCAGCTGCATGTTATATCAAAAATATAATTTCACATGTGAAATACTTTTATTTTTTCCCCCATTATCACTGATAAGACTTGGCAAATCGTCACATAAAATAAAATACAAAGCTGTATTATTCTTATTTGTATAGTTCATCAAAAAGTTTGACAATTGTCAAATTAGCAAGGAAAAGATGATGAAGCTATTGATAGTCAAGCCACAGACAAAATTTGCCAGAGATCTGCCAACCATGCTTGCAAGCAGTATGGAAATAGTAACTGCTTTTTCCATGTGCTCAATGTCACCTTTTGGAACATAATTATTTTTATTTTGAATTTTCATCATTAATAAACTGCTTTTGTTTTAGGGAACAATTCAGACTATTACAAAAAAGTAATAATTTCTTTTTCACATACCTTCGTCATTTAAATTTCTTTAAAGCAAGAAAAGGAATACATGTGTTATCAGCAGGAGTGAGAGGTGACAGTGTTGCTCTCAGTTCCCTGAAACCTATCTTCACATCTGACAAAGAGCTTGTTAGATTGAAATCTTTATTCATGTAAAAAGTGATAGCGATAAAAATAATCAAAGTATGAAGTTTGTCTTCACAGTGCAATCACAAAATTAACTAATAATTAATGTTATTTATTAATGTTTTCAAACTACAAAATTGAATTCTTTGATAGGTAGCGGAATAAGAAATTGATTTATTTAATAATTAATAAGATATGAAACATTCAAAAGAGTTTCCTTTATAAATGTTCTCTTTTTTTGGAATTAGCATCTAGAAAAACACAACTAAATTATATATATATATTGCTCAGTTCTAATGTGCATTTTTTAATTTCAATAATACCAAAAACGGGGGGAAACACTTTTCATAAATTAAATGTATTAAAACTAGTGAACTTGACGCAGCTGCAACTAGTAAAAAAAATTTTCAGTTATTGACCTTAATTTATAAACAAAAACAGTGTATTACTTTAACTCATTAATTTTAAAAAATGTGTTATTTCAGAATAATTATGAATTCCTCCCCCCCCAAAAAGTAACTCTAAAATGGTGGTAATTCTAAAGTACACTTTGTTTTAGCACTCTTCATGCGGGGGAAAAGGTACATCTTAGAATCAAAGAATTACATTATAAGTATTGCATGGCTCAATGCATGCCACTAGACTCTTTAGAAAGAGGAGTGTAATTGTAATACGGTAAACCCTTTCCAAGCATGTATTTGCAGAATACTGTTTTACATATAAGTGTTAGCTTATTTCTATTGAATTTGTACGATGCTAGAAGTTCATTTGTATGCAGTCCAATATTCATTCATCAGCAATTAATGCTTTACAACATCAACTCTGGTTAGAAATTATTTATGATTTTAAAGGATTTCCATCAATTGAAAATAATGCTCAAGAAATCATGCGAATTGCAAAAGTGATTTATGGAAAAATAATTTCAATGATATAGAAGGTGATGAGTATGGATATGGATGGTGGAAAAGCCAACAAATTAATTGAGAAATACCAAATGAAGAATTGGATGATCACCAATCAACAGTGAAGGCAGTGATAATGAAGGGGAAGGTAAAGAATCTTTAATTAGAAGTTAAATGAACTATTAAAAAAGTACAGGAGCTACCTGAATTTGCAATGGAGATTGATCCAAATGAAGAAAGAAAGGGCACTTTATGAGAGACATTCAAAACCCATGGATCCAAATGAAGAAATAAGAGAGCACTTCATGAGAGGCATTCAAAACCTTTGCTCTTTACCATAAAATTTTAGAGTTGTATCAGTCATTGCCTTAAGCAAAATTCACCAGCATTTTAAAAAACTTAAAGTATTATATACCTACTAAGCAGTAATAAAAAATCCTTTAAACATTTGCTTTGTTTTTCTTTTTAATTAGGTTTTTCTAATTTTAAGCATAAAAACAAACTGCTTAGGTTTGTTTAAATTATGCATACACTTTCCTAACCATCTGAGCAGTATGACTGGCTTTATGCTGTCGATGAGATTTTTTTTGTTACTTGGTATATATTAGCTTATAATTAAGATATTTTGCTTTCTTGCTTTCATTAATAATGTTAAATGTCATCTTAATGAATGTAAGTTTAAGAAAATAGAGACTAAAATAAGTAAATATGTAAATTTAGCTAATAAATGCTGTTTAAATATAGGTCTTTATGAGAAATCCAAAAACCCATGCTGCTCAGAGGGTCAGTCTGAATTATACGTAACAGATTTTTCCACAGGAATTTGCGAAATGCAGTTTTGTCATATGCGCAATGTATTAATGACATAACCTTTGTGTTTGGTAAGAGTTTACTGTATTAAAGCAAAAGAAGGAAAATAGAATGCTATTATTGGCAAAGTGAGAAGGGAGGAAAATGCAAAGAAATAAGGTTTGGTTTGCTTTTTAAATGTGAAAAAATTTGAAAAGATAGGCTATATTTCTTAAATTAATATTAGTCCTAAAAGTCAGGTGGATAGCTGATAGATTTTAAAGCCCCCTTCTGAAGAAAGAGAGTTTAATAGAAGAGAATTAGAATATTGAGCGTATAATAGTTTGAAATAGAAAATTATAATATAAAGTGTATAATAGTTTGAAATAGAAAATTATAATATAAAGTGTATAATAGTTTGAAATAGAAAATTATTAATAAAGGCAGGATGTGTATAAAACTTAAAATAAAAATAACTATTTTTGTTTTGATGTTTTCAGCGTGATTTAGTATCAGGAGAACAAAATCATACATATATTTCAAGGAAAAGGGAATCCTTCATCAGTAGCAAAAAGGTGTTCTGTTCAAGTTCTGTGTTATAAGTAATATTTAGATTATGATAAGAATTATCATAAGAGGAATAGGAATCTAAAGGGAGGGAAAAAAATTACAGAAATAATTTTTTCCTCTTTTGTTGTAGGAAGTATTTATCAAGTTTCTCAATTCAGAACTATCTGTGTCATACACATTTAAACTTCTGTATTTATATATCTCTCTGCAGTCACTGTTGCTAGCAATACATAAATCTTTGTGTGAATATTACAGCACATTTTATACAATAATTTTATTCACAGAAACATTAGAAAAAGTATTTATATTGTTTCTCAGGCTATATGAAGGGGGAAAAAATTCAGATTTTTGTAGTATATGTGAGATTCTAGCTGTTCTTCAAAGTATATTTTGCTTTCTTTTTTTCTCCCCTCCCCCTACACAGAATAATAAAACTTTATCTGTTGTTAGCAAGTTGTTCTGTTAAGTAAATACAGGTTGAATAATAAAGTTCTGACAAGGAATATGGGGAAGTGTCTTTAAGTAATGTATTAGATGGGGATTTTTGAAGTTAGTACCATCAATATCAAATAAAATTTTCTAGCTGTTTCCAAATTTTCATCAAATTAAATCATATTCATAAACAAAATTCTGATTTAATGTAAGTGGAGGAAAAATATATCTGTAAGGGATGCATTGGCGATTTTTCTTTTGGTGCCATAATATCAATTAAAATGTTCAAACAATTTTCAAGTTCTTATCAAATTAAAATCATATTATTAATTATGTATTTTGCTGTCCACCATTTTTTAACATGTCACCAAACAATGCAGCCTTAGCATTAATAATGGAATTATAAAGCATGATGTCATATAATATTCTTGTAAGATCTTCGCTTTGGTTTTATGTGAACACGATTCTTAGTTTTTGTAAAGACGGAAATAAGTTAACTGCTATTTTTCTACCACATTTGGAAAAATGATTAAAATTTTGGGCCTGGTTTCTACAGAACAAGCGCTGTAGTATTTTCAAAACTACGCATATTATTATATTGGTATGCGCATGTGACAATACAGAAACTCCATTTGGAATTTTTGGCCACCAAAATTATTGCAACAAATTTTCAAGAACTTGTTTGTGAAATAGTTTCAAAGTTTGAGCTTTCTATACTTTGTATTTGTTCAATATTGAATAATTTTGACTATATAATTATTAAGAGTGATCAGTTTCTTCATGTGTGAATGGTTGGCACAGTTTGGTTAATGAGAAACTACATAAGTGCACTGACTTTAAAAAAAAAGCTGAATTTTCTGTTCTTCTCAGCCTATTGACAAAATTTTCCATGGGTTGAAAATGCAACTTAGGATAATTATTAGATTTTTTTAATATATATACCGGCCAGACAGTATATTGGTTAGGGGAGCCAACTGCAATAATCAAGTGTCTGGGTTCGAATCTCGGAGAAGGCATTAATGTAAATTGTTTCCCTAATAGGAAGTAACGGTGGCTGCCTATTAGGTGCCTTCAGAATAAAATGGCCACCTTAGGAGTGGTCAATGCTAGAAAGGCAAATGCCCACCGAAAAGAAGAAAAACAGACCCTTTTTCTCAAATGAAATGCCAATTTTTTTTCTGTATTTCAGTTCTTCACCTCAAATTATGCCAAAGGGCCAAGCCAAGTTTTGTAAAAACTGCTGCAGCAAGATAGAAGAAAAGCATGTTAATGTAAGGCATAAAGTTAGGCATTATGTTTGGCATACAGGTTTTAGTCAAGACTATTGATTTTTTGCAAACAAGTACAGGTCCCTCTTTATAAGAAGCAAAGACATTTGAAATGAAGGGAAAGCCGTGTTTGTTTTTATACCCGAAAGGTGTAAAACGAATGAGAAGATAATGGCATCTGTTGGCAGAATGGTAATAAAAATTGAAAAATTAAGTTAATAAAATTTTAAGAGCTAAGGAAAGACTGGATTGGAATTAAAGTCATTAATTAAACAGGATAAATCTTTGTGAATGTGAATAGCTTCAAGAAAATCCAATTCACCAATATTCTCACTGTAAAAAATTTTATTTGAAATCATTGATAAAGATATTTCTCTCTTGCATTCCATTATGGTTTCTTTTAATTTTAAATCACTATTTAATAATGCTGCAGTCAAAGGAGCACTAATATGTCTTGAAACTAGGCTTTGAGAGCTCCATTTCACACATACTAAAATTGAAGAGTTAATTTCTTTTGCTGAAGTCTGTTTGAATCAAGCCCCCTGCTATTTCCAAAATGAATATTATTGCCAAATTGAGGGATTAGCTATGGGTATCTGGACCTGCTGATATTTACGTGCACTGTTTTGAGATATTTTCATTTCTAGATTCTCTACATAGATGACACTTTTGTGCCTTTTGGTGGTAATAAAGAGAAATTTATCGCATGATTTATCTGCTATGAATTGGATACATCCAGCCAACCAGTTCACTTTTTGAAATGATTCTGACAATACCCTTCCCTTCCTTGATATTTGAATAATCCACAATGAACCTGAATTCAGCACTATTATATACTGCAAACCCTTTTCTGTTTTCCTACCCATGCTAAGTCATATCAGCTGGCTAAGGCATAAATGGCTTCTTTTTACTATTATATATTTCGTGCTCTCAAAGTTTGTACCTCAGAACTTTTGCTTGCTAATGAACTCAATTATTTGAGATCAGCTGCCATTGATCAGGGATGCCATCATTCTGCTCTTTAGAAACAGCGTTAATAAACTTGTCATCCTTCCATTTCATCCTTCTGTCAGTTACAAAATTGCACAGATTACTACTAGTTCAGGTGTCATTTTCTCACCTATCAATAATATCCATGGCTCAGTTCTTAAAGATTCTGCTTTTTACCTTAATTCTTGGAAAATTTATAGCATATCTTGTCGGTGTGATTTGATATATCTTAACCAAACTAAGACAGCTTTAATATTTCACATCAAGAAATACAAATCATACACCCAAAAAGGAAAACTAACAAATCTTCAGTAGTTAAATCGTAGTTGAAAATTCAATCACAATTTTGACTTTAAGTCTACAAAAATTATCCAAAAAGCTTCTTACATTGGTGAATTAAATTTTCTTGAAGCTTTTCTCTTTCACAAAGATTTATCTTGTTTAGTTAGTGACTTTTAATTCCAATCCAGTTCTTTCTAATGCTTTTTAAAATTCTATTAATTAAAAAATTAAGGAAAATTTTCCTTGTTATTTTAGCTGACAGATGGTGCATCTTGTTCACTGTGCTCCATTTGAGTATAAATACTACTGCAGCTTTTCCTTTATTTCGGAGCAGAACCCTTGCAGTGTTATATCTGCCAAGGGTTCCGTTATGTCTACACCAGTTGCCATCGGTTGTGAAAAATTCCCCAAGCACAAAACCAGCCGACCTGCTAAATCTTATGCTGATAGATTTGTGACAAACAAATCATACTCCCAGGTGTTGTCATCAGGACTTACACCTGAATCAATTAATGAAGCGAAACAAGTTCTGAGCTTAAAATGTTTGTCACGCTTATCAAGAACTCTGGTTTGCCTTTTAAGCAAATTTTAACTCAAACTTCAACTGCATCTCAATACTGTGCTACTGAGAACTCTATTCATTGATAGATACTTCGACCACTTACACCAGTTGCTTGCTCAAAGTGGAATGCTAATGGCATCCACAATCGTGTTCATGAACTCAGTAACTTTTTCTATATGCATGATATAGATATTGGGATAATTACGGAAACACATGTACTGGTATGTTACCGTCTTTCCATCCCAACTATCGCTCCTACAGATGCGATCGTACAAGTCACCACAGTGGCAGTATTGTGATATATGTCAAGAGTAGCTACCAGTCCTGCCTCATTAAAGAATGCAAGGACAATAGCAGTGAAAAGATAACAGTGTCAGTAACCCTCCCAGCTTACGGAAATATTTACTTCTGCAGTTTTTACAACCCTCCAAACAGCAGACTTAACGATTCCTTGCTAGTGATTCTCCTATCATTTTGGCTGAGGATGTCAATGCAAAGCATACTGCTTGGAACTGTAGACACAGTAATGCTAATGGTAAAATATTGCATGACTATATCCTCAGCCACCCTGTTGTGATACATGTAGCCAGTGAATATGCCTATCATCTAGATAGACTGGAAAGGTCAGATATTCTGGACATTTTTTTATCTACAATGACTATTTCTATGATGTTTAATGTGGAACATGAGATGACATCTGATCACCTTTCTGTAAATTGCTACACTTGGAATTTCCAAGCCAGATATTGTTAAAACAAGTACTGTTACAGATTGGTGTCTATTTGAAAACTTAATGAAAAATCAAATTGTGCATTTTGATAATTTAAATTCTGTGAATGGAATTGACTTTATCAACTCGCTTACCTTGCATATTCAGTCATCTTGTGAAAAAGCCAGTGATAAAATTCCTATTCAAGACAATTTGTATTGCATGCCTGAACATAGAGATATGATGAGAAAACAGAATCGGTTACGGAAATCCTGTCATGTGATTGATGACTAACCCTTCATCAAGAGAGAATATAACAAACTCAACAGACGTTTTAGTAAAGCTGTAAAACAATATAGAGAAACCTCTGGTTGGACAAAATGCTTAATTTGAATGTGAAAGATGGTTCTTTCTGGACTTAATTAAAAATTTAAAAGTAAATTATACAAATAATCGACCACTTCAGTATAGTAACTCCATTGGCACAGCCAGTCAGGATAAAGCGGACATATTTGTGTCCCACCTCCAAACTCAATTCATGCCAAATGATTGGTCTGTAAATCAAGATTTTGAAACGAGACTGGCTCAATGCACCAACTGTTAAAAATATTAGCAATCTAACTACACCTGCAGAAGTTTCTGAAGTAATCAGGAAATTAAATCCTAAGAAAGCTTTGGAAATTGACTGTATTACAAATAATACTCTCAAACATCTACCAAGAAATATTGTCACCAAAATTACCAGCATTTTCAATGCCTGTATTACAAGTTCTTATTACCCAAGCCCTTGGAAAATAGCAAAAATAATCATGATTCCCGAGCTAGGGAAAAATCAGCTACAACCAGATGGTTTTTGACCTATCAGCCTTCTGATAGTCTTCTGAAGCAAAGTCTTCGAAAGAATCTTACTTGCAAGAATGAATCCTACCTCAACTTACTGCCCCCCCCCGAACAGTTTGGATTCAGAGCTCATCTGTCAACTACTTTTGACTTACTGAGTTTGCAGGCTCAGCTTTACAAACCTCATGCTGGATGTGGCAAAAGCTTTCAACCGTGTCCTGGCATGAGGGTGTCATTGCAAAATTGATTGAGTTCAACTTTGAATGCAAGCTCCTGCAAATTATCTTCTCATTTATAACCAACAGAAAATTTGTGGTTTCTGTGAATGGAGCCTACTCATCTGAATGCCTCATCTACAGTGGTATACCACAAGGCTTGGTCCTTTGCCTAATGTTCTTTTTTATGCAGCTGACTTTCCTACAGCTCTGCATAACAATAGTTCAGTTCTAGCATGATATGCATATGACACTTTCATGGCAGTGAAGTCTGCGAATGTCAATTATATTATCAGAAAACTTCAGGATCACATCCCACTCATAGAAGATTGTAAAAATTGAAAAGTTAAAGTAAATACTTCTAAGTCCTGATCATCAGGAGGAAAAGAAAAATGCTAAACTCAAGAAACAACTTCTCTCCAGTGAACTGATCCCAGTTGTGGCTCATGCTAAGTATCTAGGAATCATCATAAATAGCAAGCTGACATGGACGGGTTACATCAATAATGTGAGAAGTAAGGCATTATATGTAATGAAATGTCTTTACCTAATGCTAGGACATTTTTCTAAACTTAAACTCTTGAAAAAGAGACTAATCTACCTCTCGGTAATGAGACCAATAATGACTTGCGCATCTCCAACCTGGACCGCTATGCCAAGGACTGATTTAAATAAACTCCAACTAGTGCAAAATGGTTTTCTTAGACTGATCACCATTGCTTACTATTTTATAAGGAATGAAGTGTTCCATTAAGAACTTAAAAATTGATCCACTGAACTCCTTCATCCATAAAACAAACAACAAGTTTTTCAGGAAAGCTAAAGACTTTGAACGTATGCAGTTATTTAATCTATTTCATTATGAAATATTGGAGGAGGATAGACATATTTGTCCTTTTGTGCCACTTATCCTGAATAGCAACCAGAACTTTCTGATCTAATTGCTATCTATTCAATTTATATCATTTGATTGTTTAAACTCTTAAGTACAAAACAAAGCAGCATCTGCAGAGCCTGCACTTAGGAGGGTGGCCTCCCACGTGACCAGTGCATAATGATTATTTGTTAATTTTCCAGCAAATACTAGCTTTCCTGAATTAATATACATATTTAGATATTGCATAGTTAACCAAGAAGTTTATGAATTTATTTTGTATTATTTCTTATTACTTTCTCCTGTATTTTGTATTTATGCCATATTTCAGACAAAAATATTTAGCACCAGTCAGATGTCATCTCAATGTTCACGTGACTTGGTCACAACCCTTCCCTACTACATACAGCCATCCTGCATCGCCCAGCTCAAGCATTTCATCACTTCAAGCGCTCAATGAAGGATCTAACTCCAGACAACTGGAACACAGCATGCAAATATGCATGTAAATTGCGACATAAGGGGAGCTTAAAAACTTTATTGCAGATTTCTTTGCTCCTGATGAAGAAGATCTGTAATTGTACCTGGCCTTGAAATCAATAGAGTCTTTGAGAAGACTCAAAGACTCTATTGATTTCAAGGCCAGGTACAATTACAGAATAATTTTACAACTTTGTTTAAACTTACAGAATTTCTTCTTTCATAAATCAAAATTTAGGTTAAATCCAGTTAAAATTAACACATTTTTTTTCTAGCTTATTTTAAAATACTTTTTACAAATTTTTCAAAAAAATTTTAAATTATAAAATTTTTACTGTCATCTTAAAGTAGATGTATTTCTAGGTATACTTGAAAAAATTAAGAGTTTTTTATTAAAAATTTCCAAAGATGTATGTGAATTTATATTGGTGTGTTTTGAAATTTGGCATATTTGTTATAGCAGTAATAATGCCAAATATGGTTTACACTCATTAAAATCTTCAGTGAAAAGCAAGAGTTATTTTGATCCATAAATTTCTAATTAAACTTTTACTGTGGATTATTCACATGGAATAGCTTTATTCTAATTTTCATTAATAATGCCTAATAAGGGTTTAATTATAATATATTAAAAGCTATTTTTTAAATTTACAAAAATTATTAATCAAAACTTGAAAAGTTCTTTTTTTAAAAGAGTAATTTTTACTTTGCCATTTTATCTTCTGCTATTTTATTTAACGTCAGTTTGTATGTAACGGAATTTAGTTGTAGATTTCAAAATTGTTTAGAATGTATATGTTCAATATTTCAGAGTGTGTCAGGCGGTACGAAAAAATATTATAAACAAAACATATTGTCTTCTACTATAGAAATGTTTAACTATGGCAAAGTGTACTAGAAGATAGCATTTTTATCTTCTTTTCCGTGAGTAGAAAAACAACAAATAAAACTGACTCTGAACGTTTTATATCCCAGGTTATTTCGTGACCTTAACTGCATAGAAATTTCTTAAACAAAGTGCTGTTTACAGTTGGAAGGACCACTAGTATTGTTATCAACCTCCTTTTTTTTTCAGAGCAAAATATAGTTTTATTTAAACATAGGATTTAGAATAAACATATATTTAAATAAAACTGTTTGTCAAGACCTGAGTTCTTATTATTAATGATATATGATGATAATGATGATTATTGTTCCATTAATTTTCATTTCTGTTATATTAGAATTTATTAAAATTCTTATTGTAAAATAATTTTTAAAATTGAAAAAATTATCCTTCTCCGTGGACATATTGCTAATTTTATATCAATCAAAGTTGTAACACTTACACTTCTAATCTTCCCATTAATTCTATGAAAAAATACAAATTGAGTTTAACCAGTGAATGACAATCTAAGTGTAGAAAGTGAATATTGGCAATTGAACCATTGGTGCTGTACTGTCATAGTCATCAGGAATTGATACACTGGTTTTCTTAGTTTAGAAATCTGCATTTAGGAATCACTCATAAGTTACATTGCTGAAAACTGTTGTAAAAATGAGCACTAACCCATAGGGGTATACTAAAGAAATGCATTTTACTTTGCTGTCATTTGATGACAAATTAGCACTTTCTGATTTTTGTTTTAAGTAACATACTTGTCATAACATTATTTTGTCCTGTAGCCGATATTTACCAAAAACAAATACAAAGGGAAATTTCGCCTAACTCGCTCATACTTGGAATATTACTATTCCCTACTTGATTTCTTATTAAAGGGATTGTGTTCAGTTAGGCATAAGTAATTATTGAATGGTTGTGTAAACATATACATGGGTTCATACTCTATGATAAATCATTTTTTAGAACCCATATATGAGTTCGTAGGCCTTGTGAAGGATTTTTTTAAACTCATGTATGGGTTTTTAGTAGCTAAATTGTTAACACTGCTTTAGTTATGATATTGAACTCATTAAAACCAGTGAACATATTTAAGGAATTTAAGATATGTGCTTATTATGATTATATTCTTTTTAATGTATAATGCAGTAATAATATATGTTCTTAGAACCCTTTGAATCGGCCTTATTCCCTGATTCCATTCAACAACCACCACCACCACCTAGACATCGATTGTTGGATTCTCCACCTAATCCACCACCACATGCTTCATGTGTATCTCCATCTCCATTTGTAACATCTGTCAAACATAAGTGGCCAGCAGGGTTAGCAAATCACAGGGTAGTATTGCTACAAGAAGAATGGTTTCATGGACCTATCAGCAGAAAGGAAAGTGAAGCATTAGTTGTCAGGGATGGTGATTTTCTGGTACGGGAATCTCAAGGCTCTCCTGGGCAGTATGTTTTGACGGGAATGCAAGCTGGAATTAGGAAGCATTTACTTTTAGTAGATCCAGAGGGAGTGGTAAGTAACAAAACTAATAATTCTCATGTGGTTTAAAAGTTTATTTTCATTAATTATAGTTATTAATTACAAACCTGAGCTTTTAGTTTATAATTTTTTAAACTTTATAATAAGTAGTGATTCATTTTAAAATTGGTGAGAACTCTTGTTTATTTTCTTCAGTTGCCAACAGTCATTGTGTGAATCTATTTTTTAAATGAAAAATTTACGATGGATTTCAGAAATTTGAATTTAATCTGTAAGTGCATATTTGTAGATTGAATTGCATTTCATTAGTAGGTTTATTTTAATGTTGTGAAAAGAGTAAGAAATCTGATAAAACAATTTAAAATCATTACCTTCAACGTTTAACTATTAATCATGATTTAATAAAAATAAATACATTATTAATAATATCTCTTCAAACTCAGAACCTTTCTTTTGATGAATCAATAAAATCAGTGTTTCAGTTTTTATTTATAAGGTTGTGTTAGATGACTAAAATACACAGAGATATTCAAGAATTAATTTACCGTCTTGCTCTTTTTTCTTTATTAAAAAATTCAAGACTAAAACTATAAAATATAAGCTGCTGAATTTGGCGACCAGTACTTTTATCTTAGATAAAATAACATTTAGGATTGAATTTGTATCTGATTGCTTTATTTTTGGTCAAAATATGTATAAATTATATCTCATTTAAAATTAGTTTTGGAAATGTATTTTAAGGTGGAATAATTATTGTGGTCATATCAAATCATATTATAGTAGATTTCATTTTAGGCATTAGTCTTGGAATACTAATAATATATTTTGGTATTTAAAGTAAGGATGGGGGAACTGCTCATATTTACTTGGTGTTGTCTTTCTTTAATGTAATTTTGTAATATGATTTCTTAGTATTTGTTTTTTATCTATTTTAACAACTTATGCATCATGCTTTATATCTTAACCTATTCTAATATGTTTGTAAATGTCATAATGCTCAGCTTGCAAAGAATCACATATATATAAATGGACTACATTTACAAATTCTAGCTATTTTCTACATTGAACTTATGCTCATTCTCTATATGTGCCTCATAGTTATCTCTATAATAATACAATATTATAGAAAAACTATATAAAAGTCTTGCTAGTCTTTTAGTTATGAATTATGTGAAATACATTTAAGGTACCAATGGTTATGTTGAAAAATGTTTATTAATATGGTGAGTGCAACTTTTATTCACACATGAAAATGGATACCTACAGGTATTTTCCCTAACATACAGAATGACCCAGAAGTCTGCTAATGTTTAAAAATCAATAATTCACAAAATAATGTATGTAGATAGGTAAAAACTGACACACATGCTTGAAGTGACATGAGGTTTTATTGGGGGAAAAGCCAACATATGGTGCTGAGTAGCAAAATGTCAGTGATGCTGCATGAGAGTAATGTATGAAATGAGATGTAGTGAGAGAGCGTATCAGTCTCTTCATGACTTTGTCACTTTTCGGTCCTTGCGTAGGGTTGACTTTGTCACTTTTCGGTCCTTGCCTAGGGGTGTTGGTCATGGTGTGATGTGGAGTTATCACATCAATCATGATCAGATGCTTTTTCTTTGAAAAAAATGTGTGGTTCTGATATTCAAGCTGTCAGTGTTACGGGTTTCAAGGTTAGCTGATATGTTACAGAATGGCATCATTCCTAGTCTGGCTGATGAACACCTGTTGGAAGATATGACTTTTATGCAGGATAGCACTCCACCCCATATTACTACATGTGTGAAACATCTCTTGCATACATCGTTTGGTGAGGATCACATGCTGAGCTGCCACTTGCAATGCTTAGTCTCTTAGGTCCCTAAACCTCAGTCTGTGCTATTATTGGTTGTAGGGTTACCTGAAAGTGCAAGTTTACCGCGATTGTCCCAGCCTCATTAAAGATGCTAAATATAACATCCGACAGCAATTTCTCACTATACGTACAGATATGCTGTACAGCGTTGTTCACAATATTCTCTCAAATACAGGTATTGTTGATGAATGAAAGCTGACATGTTAAACATTTGTTATAAAGAACATAGTGTCTGCAAAATTTCAATTGCAGTGCTAATTATCGCTTTTGTTATACGAAGCACCATCTGTTGGCTGTTTTAAGCTTTTTTTTTTTCTTTTGACAAAACCCCATTACCAGTTTTTACATCTGTACCTACATTATTCAGTGAATTACTGAATTTTCAAATGTTTACAGACTTTTGAGTCACCCTGTACATCATGCATCTTCATAGTTTTAGATTTTTTTTTTTAACAAATTCCAGTAAACTTGGGTAAGTGATAATTGACAGTATTTATTGCTATGACATTTCAACTTGTTTTTCGTAAAATGTTGTTTGCTTGAGGACACATTTTCTATATAGATAATTGTAATCTTTGATACAGTGAGTATCTCCTGTTAAGGATTCAAAAGCTGAGCAAAGAAAATCAGATTTTTGAATATCTTGATTTCATCCAAAGTGCAGATTTAGTCCAGATTACCCCCCCCCCGAAATTAATTATGATTGGAAGTGAAATTTGGGCTTTTTAGTTTGGTTTAGTTAAGCGGTTCTCAACTTTTGACTAATGCATACCATCTAAACAAAAAATTAAAAACTAACGTAGCATCACTACATTTTACAAAGATCATTTTTAAATTTCTCACTAGAAAGAAATATTTAAAAAAGTATATTTTGCCATACTTGTTGGTGTACACATAAATAAATATGAGTTTAAAAATTGGTTACCATTTTAATTGTCAAAATTTAAGTTATAATACTTTAATTTTAAAACTTAGTGCAAAATTTGGGCCGATTTAAGAGAGGTCAATTTCTTTTTCTCTGGTCTTACTTCACTGAGTTTTAACTATGAATTAGAATCAACTTTTAAGTTTGTTCTGTATTTATTTTTCTAAGTATAACGTGGAAGAAAATCCTTGTTCACACAAATAGGTTTTGCAAAAAGACAGCAAAAATTTAATAGCTTTATTTGAAACATCGTTCAATTATTTTTTTTTTCGGTTCAGCCAAAAAGTTAATAAGTGTGTCATTTTTAAAATCTTCAGTTAGAGTTCGATCACAGGAAATTTCTATCAATTGTTCTTTTTCTTCTCGAGCTAAAATTTCAGTACATTTGAACAAAATGGATTTATAATCCAATTTTCTTTTTCATAATCCTCGGGAAAATATATGTTGAAATTATTTATCAATGACCAACTTTACCACCTTGAGAGCACTTATTTTCCTTTGGTGAAGCAGAGGCTCAATATTTGCTTGCAGTTGCATGGCCTGGATAGGAGTAGAAAATGCTCCACTGATGGTGATTCTCAGGACATTATTTTGAGTAATTTTAATCCTGTTTTGTATTGACTCAGAAGCAGTGGTCAGAATTTCACCACCTTATTTGACAGCAGGCCTAATGTAAGATTTATAAGTGGTACAGAGGTCTTGTATACAGTCTTGGGTAGCACCCCACTTTACACCAATAAGCCTTTTAAGCAGTCTTATTTCTCATGTTTTCTATACCCAGTATCCTGTTTATTCCAACTTAGCCTGGAATCCAAAAGAATTCTCAGGTAAGTAGCCTCTGTGGAGGTGTTGATCTCCGTAAAATAGCTCTGATTTTTAGGTTTGGTACTGAGGGGTAAAAAACTTAAAAGTGTTGACTTGTACTGTAGTGAATTTCATTATAATGGTGCAAGCTGTTTTTATTCAAAATGAAATGCATAATTCTATTTTAAAGACAGTATGTAGATTAAATTGCAGTTATGTCTTTATGTAGATATACTACAGTTAATATTTTTGTTATAAATTTGTTTAATGCATTTCTTAACTTTTATTTTTTTACAATAGGTAAGAACAAAAGATCGAACTTTTGAAAGTGTGACTCATTTGGTGAGTTTTCACAGTGATAATGGTTTGCCAATAATATCTGCAGAAAGTACTTTAGTACTGAGAAATCCAATTCCCAGAACTATGATGCCAACACGTTGAGGTACTTATAAAACGTTTTTTCATTTATGAAAAGACAAAAGTGATAATTAAGCCTTGAATGTTTTAATGGAAACAAAATGACTTGTTAAAATTTATATGATGGTATATGAAAGGGAAAATTACTTAACATTTTACTAATCCTTTTTCATGTGAGCACATGTTTAACACAACACTGCAGCAGTTGTTGAAATCTATTGTGATAGACAGTTTTAATAACATTGAGTTGTTGGGCCATGTTTTTTTATTCTAGAAGTAGCAATTTATTGAAGTGTGCAAATTGTAATATACACATAATATATGTTTTTCATGTAAATTGGTCATATATGTGTTTATTTATTATGTTTAATATTTATATTGTTTTTATTTATGATATAATATTTATGTAAAACCATACATTTTTATGAACATATTGTTTGTGTTTATATATTTGAACAGATTTTAATTATATATCTATGTGCATCAAACTTGCATTTATTTTTTACTATGTATGAAAAGTAGATCTCAACAATGGAAAAACAATTGTATGATATTATTGAAATTTTAAATTCAAAACATAATTACTTATCTAAGCTATTTATACAATAATGTGGTCATGTTTGTTAATCTTAATATATGTGTGATAATCAAGAACCTAGAAAAATATTAAAATTTGGGTTACAGAATCTCTCTATCCAGTTCTCAGTTTAAAATCTCATTTGGAACTATAATATATAAAATCAAATTTTTCAAAACAATTTATCTTCTTATATTTCTTTTCAAATTTTTTAAAATTTCTAAGCTAAACTTTTTATTTCTTGAGAAAAGATTTTAATATGCTGACTGTCGCATCTCCTGTATTCATGTGAAGGGAAAAATTTTAATCAAACCACATCATCTGTATTGGGGTGATGCTTATTTGAGTACTTATGGGGTAAGTTATTAGGTATTTGAAAAGACATTTCACATGTCAATTGTTATATATATATATTTATTAAAAAAATTTTATAGCATAGTACTTCAAAACATTTTATACGAAGTTTGGGTTGGTTAGGACAGTGTGGACAACAAGTTTTTTTTTTTCAATCTTTTTTTGCCTTTAATTGATTTGTATAGTCTTTTGTTTGAGTAGTATAATTTGCAAGCATGTCTAATGTTTTGTCCAGAAGCACTTTTTCAAATGACAATATTATCCTGACTGCATTAAACAGAAGATTTAAATACATTTTCAGTCATTCCTAATAAGTGTGTAGCTAATAATTCTCTAAACCTTCTGATGTTTATATTCTTCTTTCTTTGCTGGAATTTTGTTAACAATTAAAATATTTTCAGCTGCAATTCCCAGAAGAAACTGAATACCAAGTTTTCAGTACCATTTGAGTCCTTTAGAATTGTAGTGCATAACAAACCTTTTGATCCAAATAATCTATACCACACTTTCTATTTTTGTATGCAAGAACAGGTAGTGGTTTCAATTTTCCAGATAACTGTTGGCCTGTAGAAGCAGTATGAATGTTAGAATATTTCTTATACTTAGTTCCATGATGGGAGATTGTTTTGTTGATAAAATCCTCACATCCCGCTAATCTAAGTGTTCCAACTAAGTCTTTTGGTTCAAACATGATATAGCTAATTTATAGCTTGTATAAAAATTGTCAATACATGGTTTTCATCTTTCATGGAAAAGTTTATCAGGTAGTTTTAGACATACATCATGTGCTAGTCTTGGTTCTATAATACTGTCAGTTGACTTACCAGAGTAAATTTCCATTGACCACGTATATCCTTTGTTTGAGCATAATTTGAATAATTTAATCCCACGTTTATGTGCTTTAGTTTGCATATACTGTTTGAAAATGAGCTTTCTGTGCCATGGAATCAACATTTTATTGATGAGATGTTTTCCATTATTTCTTGATATTTTCTTTCTATTTTTTCAAAGATGGAACTATTTTTCTTAGTTTATCGTCTTGAATAATAGACATATTATCAGTAAGATGAAAGTTACTAAGTAGTACCTCAAATCTTTTCTGACACAATGATACAATGGTAACTGAAAAGTATACAATGGGATTTTCTACCAATAATTAGATATAGGGTTTGCTGTTACAAATCCCATTCATGTCAGAATTAGTTTGCGTCCATTTATGTATTCATGAAGACAGGGTTAACTCAGATTCATTTAATGTTTGTTCAGCAATTTTATTTGTTTCTGCAAATCTGTTATTTCATCATCAGTAAACAAAGCAAACCCACCATAGGGACTGATACTACCAGATAATTCCCTAATAAGACTACTGTCGTAGTAAAAGAAAATTACTGTTATCGATAACTAATTTCACTTCATTCATTAAACTGAATTGTACTTTCTTCAGTATTAATTTTTCTTTTCTTCTTTAACAACCAGTTCTTATAAATATGAAATCTACATCACACTCATTATTATTGCGTTTATCAATACCCGAATCAGAATCTGACACTGTAATTCTATTTATACTTCTCTTTCTGAAAATTCTTGATTGTTCCTCATTGCTACTGTCTGAATTTTACTAAGCCTCATAACCGGTTTCTTCTTCTGCACTATATGATTTTGTAAGAAACAATTCTTCCATTTTTCTTTTGGATATTCCAAAAAATTAGGGCAATGATTCTAACACAAAAAATTTTAACCATTCATCTACAGAAAAAATATTTGAAAAAGAAAAAATAATTTTCATATCTCACATGCTTTCTACATTCTTGAGCAAAGATTTTTCACCTGAATGCATGTTCCAGACATTTCATTAACCTTCTGCTATGATAAAAAACAACTGCATGGTGTAGCAGTAGGTTGGGTCTGACAAAGATTTTCTTAACTCACATTGCAATCAGCATGTTAATTCACTATTTGGCTGTGGAGTGTTTGGGGGGGGGAGGAGGTGGTAGTAATTATCTGTTTGTACATTAGTAGTAAAATACATTACACTCTTCTTTATTAATAAGTTAAAATCATCCAAATTTTTTATTTTTATATTAATGAAAAAGCAATGTATACACATTAAACATGGACTATAAAGTGACGTTCACCGAATGGTCAAAACATTAACCTTTTGTGGATAAGAAAGGAATTTTGCATGTTAATTTTGAGAATGGCGCTCTAGTATATATGATGATTATTTGCAGCAGGTTAAAGAACAGCATGTTAATCCTTCTCTTACTACAAATGACAGCCTGCACATGCATAGGTATAAATTCTATAACATGCTGTAGATAATGTAAGCCAAACTATGTAGAAATGTTGCTTGCAGTTTGTTTTTTTATCAACCTCTATCATTCATTCACAGTATTAATTTAGCTGTCTTACCTAGACATATTTATGTGCTAAAGTATTTCACAGAAATTTTTGCAGGACTTAGATTGTGAAGCCACTGATTATCTGCAACTCAAAAAAATGATTTTATTCAGCCATGCTTACATAGTAGTATCCTGTGGAGTGGTGTTTTATTGTGAAAATAAATCTCTTTTTTCAAGATGTACTAAAGAAATTAAAAAGTGTAGATGACATCACAATTAAATAACATGTAGTATATAAGGGCTTTTCCAGGCATATTAAAGGACCTATATCATGCCATAACTTTTTTTAAATAAAACTCATTTGTCAAAATGTGTCCAGGACCATATTATTGATGCCATACTTATATCTTTGTACCAGCCAACGTAATGTGAAATGGAATTTAATCACACAACTTAGAACTACTTTGCAAATGTCCATCCATGTTTCATCAGCTAGCAGTATAAAATATGAGGGCCGCTCTAAAATTTTTTAAGATACACATAGGTTTTTAAAGTTAAACTTACGAAATTTTAGGAGTGTTCAAAATACTCTCTTCCAGCATCAGTGCACTTTTGTAGGTGAATTTTCCAAAGATTAAATGCCTCAAGCCATTCATTTCTTGGAATCAATGAAAAAAATGCATTTATAGCGTCATCAATCTTATCTTTGGAATGGAAACCATATCCACGTAAATTCCTTTTTAGATTAAAAAGTAGCCAGAAGCCACACATAGCTAAGTTGGGTGAATATGGTGGAAATCCTATCACTTTGATGTGTTTTTCTTCAAGAACCTCAATCAGTCTTGCTGAATGAACAGATGCATTGTCATAGTGGAGCATGAGTATTCTAACATTCATTTCTTGAAGAATCTTAGACACTTAGTGGTATACCAGTTAGCTGTGACTGTCATCTGTTTTTCCAGCTTGATGGTCTTGCATTTCTGAAGAAAATGGCATACATTACTTTTTTCATGGCACATTGGCTTTTCATCATTGTAGACAGGGGATCATATTCAAAAACCCATACTTTACTTTCTTAATGTGATGGAATATCAAAGAATGGTGTGTTCTTATCTAGAAAAAGAACAGTTCTTAACTCCCATTCTACCGGGCTGATAGACAAAATTCAACTTGCATTTTTTATTTCTCAAAAGCGCTACTTAAGATATGTATTAGATTTATATATAGCATTGGTCTAATATAGATATTTTGATGCAAAATCAGGCTTTTTCTGAAATGATATGTCAATTTTTTTCCATATTTGGATTCTATAACTCAAATTACACCAAATTGCCAAGTTTTGTAAAAATCGCACAAGTAGTTTTTTAAAACATAAGCTCTCAAAATTTTATTTCCTCAATGTTAATTGAATTTGATATATATTTATAATTATCTGTCTTTTGTTTTTAAAAAAATTAAACTTACTTGATTCCTTCTTCCAGAATTCAAAATTTAGGCTTAATTTAAATATAATTGGCACATTTTTTTTAGAATTTTTTTTAAATTTATATTTTTAAATATTTTTATTTTAATATATCTGAAAAAAATATTATATTATAACCAATAAAATTTTTAACATCATCTTTTTTAGTAGATGTAATTCTAGGCACACCTGCAAAAAATTAGAGCTTTTATTAAAAAGTTTCTTCAATATACATGAATCAATATATGTATTGGTGCATTTTGAAATTTGGCATATATGTTATAAGTGATAATAACGCCAAATGTGGTTTATACCTTTTGTTAAAATTATTTGGAAGTATGAACAATGACTATTTTCTGCTCGTGTACAATGAAAAAAGGGAAATGAAAATAGGTTGCTATAAATTAAGAAGTTAGGCAGGTGAATTATTCTTGGCGCAAACTGAAAAAAATCTGCCATAATAAATTTTTAAATTTCTCCATAAATTTCTCACCAAAAATTACAAAATTTAATATCTAGGCATAATTTGAGTCATAGAATTGAAATATGGAAAAATATTGGTATGTTATTACAGGAAAATCTGATTTTATGTCAAAATACCTAAAAAAAGAACAATGCTATATATAAATCTATTATATATCCTAAGTCGTGTTTTCGAGACATGAAAAACACAATTTGAATTTCATCAATTGGCCCAGTAGAACGGAAGATATAGGAATTCCCTCCTTTTTTTTTTTTTTTCGTGTACATTTCATCACTAAGTATGATTTTTGAGAACATTTTTGTTCTCAAAAATCATACTTAGTGATTTTTGTGTGTGACATTTTGTGTGTGTGAACATTTTTGTGTGTGAGACTGTGTATTGGAAATTCTAATGCTATGCTCTTTTAAAATTATTTTGCGATATTGCTGTTGAATTGAATTTTATGATTTAAGTGCAAAGAACATGATATTTAATAAATAAAGGTAGCAGACAAAACATTAAGAAAAGCCCCTTTGGGCATAATATAAAATCTGAAAACTTTCAGATTCCTCCCCCCCCCCTCTTTTAAAAGAAATTTTTAGTTTATTTTTAATAGCTTCATAGCTTTAACCACTTATTAATTCTGAATATGGTGGGAATATCAAATATGATGTTTACATATGATAAATGTAAATGTTTTGGAGCTTTTAATGTGTACTTAATATTGTTTAAGAATCAATGTCATAAATTACATGTATTTTAAACTGTGAAATTTTAATAGATTATGATTTTAAGAGTGCTCGTCTTTAACAAATATTTTTTAAAAATAAATATAATAGTGGCATGTAAATCTATAATGACTAAGGATATCTAACTAATTTAATTATTTGTAACTAACTGGTCACCCTTAAAACCTATCTCTGCATATTATTGCCTTTCATTAATCTTTATGGTGGTCACAAAATACAATACAAAAATGTAAAACTTAATTCTTTGCATCTAGTGTGACTTAGAATAATATAAAATGACGTATCACTTCTGGTGCTTTAGTGGCTTATTGGAACCTTTAATTAACTAATTAATTGGGTTACAACTCCAGGAACTCTACATGAAGTTATGACTCTAACTGCATCAGACAAGCAGAGCACAATTAACTTTCAAAACTTGCCACACATGCCTGCATCAGGCTTTCAGGTTTGTTCTGATCAGTAAGCCTCTC
Organism: Stegodyphus mimosarum; assembly: GCA_000611955.2. Taxonomy (NCBI): domain Eukaryota; kingdom Metazoa; phylum Arthropoda; class Arachnida; order Araneae; family Eresidae; genus Stegodyphus; species Stegodyphus mimosarum. The sequence continues at coordinate 109,918 of KK121311.1, forward strand.
TGGGCAAGCAGCAGCAGTAGCGACAGCCAGTCTTCTGTAAGGAATCATGCAGATTATGATTTTACTTCTCATTTTAACCTATGCCATTTGACATAAAATCTACCTGCTATTTACTAAACCTCCAAATTAATCAAGTACATGACAAAATAAGACATAAAAGAAAAAATCAACATAAAGCTAACTGTTAATAAAACGTAAATAAAATATCACTAATATTTTTTTAAATGTGTCCAACTATTATAAGGGTAAAATATTTAATGCTACCTGATAAATTTTATAATGATTTTATTGTCAAACTTGTTTATTAAATTATTTTTAATAATAATGCATTCTACTTGTGGATCTATTTTATTCTTAGGATGGTATCACAAAAGTAAAGTTCAGGCATAGATTGAATTTATTCATTTCCCATTTATTGATGGGTCCTTAATTTTTTTCATTAATAGTCCTTAAAAGTACTTAATTTCCATATGCAGAAATGTGTACGAATGCTGTTACAGCAATACCTTGCATAGTCGATCTGGGTTCGACTAGTCTGTATTCACTGTAGTCCAGGCCTACCAAGTGGTTGAGCAGTAAAATTGCTGAACACACTTGGTTGCTCTAACCTGGGTTCAGTGTCACGTGAATGGGCTGACTTAAACTGCATGGGAGTTTTGTGGTTTTCCAATGTCTAGCATGTATACGAACTATTTGTCTTAGAAAGTCCTCCATGAAGGCATTCCTCCTCTCAGGCAAATATTCTTTGTATGCTCTGCCATAATTAAATGAACCAAAGCACTATAGTCCAGATTAAAACTTTCAAAAGAAACTAAATTTTAATTGAGCCAAATAAATTCTAAAAAAACAGTATTCAGAATTATTTTTAATGCATAAATGATCATCCCATTATAAATCAAATCCCTTTTAGTGAAGTTTTAAAATTATGCAATACCATGCACTTTCCATTTTTTCCTGAAGGTTTCCTATTGTTTGTGTAGGTATATGCTTATCCTCAGACCTTTTATTCTTGACACTGAAATTTTGCAATAGTTCGTTATGGAAATGGATACCAAAGCTGAACATAGCTTTAAATTTTCCCGACTGTTAAACAATTCTTTTTGTTGCTACAAAAAAATGTCTGAATAGAAAAAGCCAAACAAGAAACTTGTGTAGCCATTAGTATTGATATTTTTAGGCAATAAAATATTAATTGCAAAAAACATACATTAAAAAAAATCTGAAAGATTTCAGATTTTAAATTATGTCCAAAGGGGCATTTTTTAAACATTTTCTGCGTTACCTTTATTTATTAAATATCATGTTCTTTGCACTTAAACCATAAAATTCAGTTCAACAGCAATATTGCAAAACAATTTTGAAATGAGCATGTGTTTAGAATTTCCGATACACAGTCTTGTGTGCTGGAGGTAAAAAAATTTTTTTGTATAACATTGCCATTTCTCGCTTTGAAATCCTTGAGTTTGTTAATCAAAAATTTGTTAAAGTGTTACAAAATATGAAATCAATAATAAAACAAATTCCAAATTTGGGCTTCCAGATACCATATTCACAGGAGGATTGATTATGTTATTAAAAATTTGATGGCTCTAGGTAGTGTTGTTTTATCACAGTGCGAGAAACATTCTTTATTTAATTTCTTTAACTATAATGCGGGGTGATAATATTTGGGGGGGGGGACAATTTGAAAAGTGAAACAATGCATATAGTGAATAAAAGCAAAATGCCAAAATGAAATTAATAGTCCTTCTGGGCAAATTGCCCTTTTGGACTAAAATTTATTTCTAATAAAGGCATTTGAATTTATAAATCGAGTTTTTTTTTTTAACTAAAAGAAAGGGAAAAAGAATTAAGAACCTATCACCATTTTTTGTGTGCATTTGTTTTCGCAGTTAATCCAGTTTTAAACAATCTGGATAATGGCATAACCAATTAGCCAGACTGTGCGAAGTATTGCTGTATTTTAGTTTTAATGAACCTGTTTGAAAGATTCCAATTGAAATTACAGTTTATTTTTTATCAATTTTAAATCCACATGAAATGTATATCACCACTGTTGAGTACTTTCTTGCCTGAAATAGTAAATTTTTGTTTTCATTTTAAATTATAATTTATTTTAAAATGATAAAATTCATATGAATTGTATTTGACCATTGTTGAGTACAATATGAAGAAAATATAAATCAATTGCTCGATTGAAGAAAGGAGTGCAGGAATTAATACGCAAAGTTTAGAAAGTTATTTCCAAATGTGCAAACCAACCGGAAGAAATTGGACATTTTGGGATGATTAGCATATAAATAACTTGAAGAAGAGGAAAATTGTGAAGTCCAATTTGAAGTTTTTAGGTGTTTTTTTTAATTGCATCTCTTAAGTGGGGAGTGAAATTTTGGCTGAAAATCAACAGGCTAAAAATGCGCATCACCAATATATTTATGATTAAGGCGGCGAAGATTTAGTCCCTTTTTTTTGGGGGGGGGGATTAATATACTCTCTTTGAATGTAGGAAATAAGTAAATATATGGCTCATATATCTGTTTATCTATAATTTGAGGATTATACTCCCCTATATTAAAAAAAAAATACGAGTTAATTGCACAGTTGAACGAAAGTTTTGGCATCAAAACTGTGCTTCATTTTTTTCATTGCTATCACACAATGTTTAAAATGCTCATTCTTGCAAATTTGTATACTTAGACAGGAAAGTGCTTCGAACTTATTTTATTATTATTATTATTATTATTTAAATTTATTATTGATTATTTTTTAAATTTTTTATTTCTCCAGAATTGAATGTCTCATTCTTTTGCAATTTTGTGAGAATTTCTTTGACCATATAAGAAATATCTCAAAATTTAATTTTTACTAAGTTGCAGTTTCTAAAATATTTCAGTATTCTTAATTGATAAATCAAGCATATAAAAATGTTCAAGATTTTTGAGGCATAATTAAAAAAATTTAAATCATATCAATTTTATATACTGTTTCCAGCACTGGCTTTTTATAGTGTTGCTTACCATGTTAGTATAATGTAAAACTAGAAATATGCACAATTCGTTGACTAGCATGTTCTGCCATGCATTCAAAATTATAAGCTGTTTTGTTGATACGTTTTTGAAAGTTATGATTATTAATTTTTACTTCAGTATAATTAATCAAATTTCAAAAAGACCTCTAAATTTGATACATGTTTATAATGTTGATTCTCAATATATGCGTTCCTATTTTAACTACTGACTTCACTTTTTCTTCCAATAAAGGAATTAGTATGACATATCATTTCCAGAATGTGAAGTACATTCTATTGCATCTCTTTTTAGTTGATATTTCAAAGTATTTGATAATGTATTGTTTCTGATACATGTGTCTAAAATTACCATTACCAAAATTCTCTTCAGAACCTCCTAAAACTGACCAAATGGATATCAAATGCCAAATCTGTACACATTACAATCATGTAACCTTTCTTATTTGTGATATTATGTATCTATATATTATGTGTAAAATAGATAAATATGTAGGTCACATTAGATTTTATTTCTTATAACCTACAAATATAAATATATAAACACCATTTTAAAACCCAGTTTTCATTATTTAATTTTCTGTAGAATAAGTAAGTGTTATGAGGATTAATTTTTCCACCTTCTTTCTGCAAAAGGTTCACTTTATTTTGGTATTCACTTATTTTAAAATTATACTTCCCTATATCTATTATTATGCTGAATTTAATAGCTTGTTGTAGTAGGACATATATATATATATATATTCAAAATGTCTATTTCCATGTAATATAAATGTATGCACATATATGTATATATAGTCTAATACCTGTAGAATAATACGAAGTTCTTTAACTCTTTTTACCATGAGAAATTCTTAATGTAATTTTGATCTCTCAAACTGCTTAAATATAAAAATCATTGTAACTATGCAGTTCCTGGCAGTTAAGCATTATTAGTTAAATTACATATTTAATGATCCAGAAGTAATAGTTATCTTTTTATTAGAAAATATTTATACATGGACCTCTATTTTTATCCAGCTGAGAAACATACTTTTTAAGATCATTTCTTCTCATCCCGGAAGATACTGCTATTAATTCAACAGTGTAAGGTAGAGAAGTCTTCGGTTTGCTTTTCCTGCTTATTATTAGTAATTATTGTAATTTACTTTATTGATTGTATAACATTTTTTCTAAAATGAATTATGATTCCTGTTTAAAAGTAAAAATTACTTTTAAAAATGGAAAAGTATGAAAGCTTAACTTGAAATTAGTTTTGTTTCTTAGATTTCATAATTTTCAAAAAACGTACCAGACATATCTGATAACAGCCTATTAAATTTCTAAGCACAAGTGAGATTTAATTTATCTGCAAATAAGTTAAATAGTTTCCTCATATCCCATGGAAATCCTGGCTGAGAAAACATTGAAATAACAGTATGATACTACTATGTATCATACTATTTATTTCAAGGTATGTATTAAAGTTCCATTTTGCATCGGTTGAGTAAAAGTTATTTCATGGATTTGATTTAAAGTTATATATGCCATGAAATATATCTTTAAATACACTGTAAATAATTTAATATGTGTATATATATATGCATACATTTATTTTTAAAAACAAGTTTTTTTAACTTAAAAAAAAAGGGGGTACTACATTGGTCTTTGAAAACAAAATAACTGAAAACTATATAAATTTCCCAGCCTATGATTGTCTAATGATGTACTATTATCATGGCAATGCTATCTCGGAGGCAAAATTCAAATTAACCCTCTGAGTGGCACAGCGTTTTGGATCTGTTCATGAAAACCTAAATTTTTATAATTACTTATTTTAGTCATTAATTTCCATTCTCTAAGATTATATTTACATTATTAGAGAAAGTAAAATATTTTAACTATTATATAATGACAAAAAAAAAAAAACTGATGACCAGATAAAGACAGTCATGCCACTCGGGGTTACAAATAATTTTATAAATTACTGTTAGGAATGAGTTATGTCATAAAGGAATTAATTCACAGAGATGATATATTCCTGTAATTTAATATATTACAACATTATAAAAACCTAACTAACCTTGGTACTGTTAATAATAGTAATAATGAAAAGGTACTTTTAAACACAAAGGATGCTAAAAAAAGAGAGAGGATGCGAAAGTGTTACATAACACAAAAAAAAGGGAGAGTGAGAGAATTGATAGAATATTATGTTAATGTTAATAGCCAAAGTGTTCTATAACTTATATGTAAATGCTGTTCTCATATATTATAAGAGACATTTTTATTCCACATATGGATTAATTTTGGAACTTTATTAGAAATAATTATACATAATTTCAATGGAAAATAATGAAATGGACTTTTTACCATATTTCAGGATGTCTTAAAAATTCATATAAATTCTGTTAAAGCTGTTTTTATTTTTATAAATTTGGTGTATTTTAGAAATATAGAAGGACTATAATGCCTACATTTTACAGAAAGTTTCATTACTAAAAAATTTTCTTTCTTTCATAATATTTCAAGAATTTTTATGCCTATAATGTTCATATCTTTAAACTTGAGTATTATATGCAAAAGTGCATAGCTGTATTGTTTTTCACTACATTTAAAAAAAAAATGTTGTAGATCTGTAGAGATTTAATTCATAATTTTTTTTAATACGATTCTGTGTCATGTATGTAATGTATAATGTAAGAAACAAGTAATACCTCTAACATTCATAAAAATTATGAGTAGGATATATTATAAGTTAAATATATTTTAATGTACATAAATTAAGTTATTAAAAGTTAAGGTTTATATTATTAAGAAGTTCATTTGCCACTTTTTGTAAGCAATTATGTGCTGATTAACAGAAAATTTACAGATCATATACTTTATTAACTAACAATTTTCTAGCAAGGGGTTATTTGCAAGGCTGCCTACACAATAAATTGAAAATTTTATGTTTCATGCAATGACAATATTTGATAAGTAATATTTGAAATGTTCTGGTAAGAATCTACTAAGAATGCTTCTACATCAGAAGTATACATATTTTTTTTTTAGTTTGAAAAAATAATTATTCAAAGTCAGCAAAGAAATTAAAAAAAAAAAAAAAATTTATATAATGAGTAAAATCACTCATCAAAATATTGCCTTGCTATAAAACCTTACTTGTGTATTTTATTTATGTGTAGCATCCAAATCAAATTATTTTTAAATGTTAAAGAATAATAAAATAAATTTTGCAAGTAATAAATTATTCATTAGTATGTACACTATGCCAAAAAAAATGGGGGGACAGTTCTATATCTTCCGTTCTACTGGGCCGATTGACGAAATTCAACTTGCGTTTTTTATGTCTCAAAAGTGCGGCATAGGATATGTATTAGATTTATATATAGCATTCCTTTAATATATGTATTTTGGCACAAAATTGGACTTTTCTAAAATGATATGCCAATTTTTTTCCGTATTTTGATTCTATGACTCAAATTATGCCAAACTGCCAAGTTTTGTACAAATTGCACGAGTAGTTTTTAAATAAAAAATTCACTCTAAAAATTTTTGCTCCTCAGTGTTAATTGAATTTCGTATATATTTATTAATATCTGTTTTTTATTAAACTTGATTCTCCTTTCATATTTTGAAATTTCGGTTTATTTTGCAAATAAAATTCATCTTTTATGATTTATTTTTTAAATTTGTATTTTTAAATAAATTTTATAAATTTTTGGAAAAAAATTTTTAATTATAACTTATAAAATTTTTGCCATCATCTTAAAGTATATGTATTTCTAAGCATACCTGCAAAAAATTAGAGTTTTTTTATTCAAAATTTCCTACGATATAAGTGAATTTACATTTTGAAATTTGGCATAGTTATTATATGCGATGATAACGACAATTTGGTTTACACATTCTGTTAAAATTATTTGAAAGTATGAACGCTGACTTTTTCCCCGCTCGTAGACAATGAAAAAAAGGAAAGAAAAATAGGTTGCTATAAATTAAGAAGTTCACCAAGTGAATTATTCTTGGCGCAACTCAAAAAATCTATCAAGATACATTTTTCACTAAAAATTACAAAATTTAATACCCAGGCATAATTTGAGTCGTAGAATTGAAATATGGAAAAAAATTGGTATGTTATTTCAGAAAAAGTACGATTTTGTGTCAGAATACCTGTGTTTGAACAATGCTATATATAAATCTAATATATATCGTAAGTTGCACTTTTGAGATATGAAAAATGTAATTTGAATTTTGTCAATCGGCCCAGTACAGTGGGAGATATAGAACTGTCCCCCCCTTTTTTTGTGCAGAGTATTGCATAAATAAAGCCTTAGCATATCTGAAACAATTTTTATTGTGTTGTGCCAACAATTATTATTTATTTAAATTTCATTTTGTTTCATTCATTTTCATTCATGAAACTTTGTGCCATCTTTATATATATATACATATGTTTTGTTTTACTATTTCAATTTTTATGTTTTCTTTTTGAGTCTTATTGATAATTTTTAAGTTGCTGTTGTAAATTTTTCACACTAACTATTTGAAAATCTTCATTTTATTGTCATAAAATATTCTTAACAATTATGTGGTTTTTAATATTTGTAATTAATTTTATTCAGCCATTTCCTCCTACTTAGCAATATATATAGATAAACAAACACACAATCATATGTCATTTTCCTTTAACTGTTGTACCTAAAGATAACTAACATTTAGTATTTCAGCTAACTTAAAAAAAAATAATAATAATAAAAAATAATAATAATAAATAAATAAATAAATAAAATGAAAGTGAAAGAAAAAATCTGAAAGGATTGATTTTAACGACTGCCTAAAAGGATTTGTTAGGTTTTTTAAGCTTTCATAGAGCTCGCAGTCCACCAATCTGCTGTTGCTTACCCATTTCTTTTCAGCTTTATTATCAAGCATCATTTTTGCACTTATGATATATACAATTCAACAACAAAATTACAAAAATTGTAAAGGCAGCATATGTGTAGAATTCCTGATGCAGTGTTAAGTGTTGGCACACAGGTGTTTTTTAAGCCCCTCCCCCCTTTCATGTTTTATTCTGTTTAGGGTTGCTTGCTTTCATATCATTGAGTTTGTTAATCAAAAATTCATTCAAGTTTTACAAAATATAAAACATAAAATTCAAAATTCCAGATGCACATATTTGGGTGGAAGACTACATTATTAAAAAATGATGGCTTTTCTCTATGTTTTATTATTTTTTTCACAATGCGAGAAACATGCATACATTCGTGCAGATTCTTTATTGTTTAATTTCTTTAAATGTAATACAGGGCGATGATGTTTCGTGGAAACAATTTGAAAAGTGATTTGGTATTTAGAGTGGATAACACAAAAGCTCGTTTCTAGACTAACAGCTCATTCGGACTAATGTGCTTTTAGGCTAAAAAGTCTAAGTTGTATTATGTGAAGTGATGTAATTAATTTAATGCATATATTCTTAAAGAATTAAATTCCAAGCAATCTTAGCCCACCAATGACAAAAAGCATGAGATAAGTGAACACTAACAGTTTGCCTTCATAAATTTTTCATGCGTTATGAGAAATTGAGGCAAATTTTTCTTTAAAATCCATCATAAAAGCATTTCTCATCTGAGCCAGACGGCTCTTCTATGCTTTACATAATCATTTAATTAGTCAACAAAACATTCCCATATAGTTATTAAATAATGCTTTCATTTTACTAAGAGAAAATGTTGGAACTGATTTTAAATTCTGGAGACAATATAGCATTTTTTTTTTCTTTTCTTTCTAATCCAAATGAATTCAGGTATAATATTTCACCATTTAATATTGGATAGCTACCTTAAATTGTTACTATAAAAAAGAAAAAAATATATAGTAATTTTAATAAAGGCAGGTAGTCTAATTTCTAATAGTTATCAATCTAAAAGTTAATAATTAAATAGAGAAAAAGAACTCTGTTTATTACTTCTAAAATTGCATAGATTGTTAATCAATAAAAGATTAAGTTTGAAAGAAAAATTAAATATCTTACCCTTTGTCAAATGGCTACACACTGGTAAGTGAAAAATAAAAAGTTTTTTGGGGGCAGTGACAATACATCTTTTAAATTGCTAAGTTTATTGATTAAATTCGAAGGACAAATAAATATGCTTTTCTAAGAGGCAATACCACTTTTAAATCTCTGAGTTTCTGTTTGAATTTGAATCATATAAGTTTCAAAGACTATTGAAAATAAAATAATTTCATTTTTTTCTCTTGTGCCTGACCAGGACAATCAGGATAAAATTTTAGTTACTATTACTTAATTTTTAAATTAAAAATACACTCCACATAAAACTTCAGTAAATACTGCCCTTCTTCATTGAGATAAAAAGAAATCCATATTGATGTCGCTAAGACGATTAAATTGAACAAATAAAAATTAATAAATGTTATGCTTTCATGCCTTAATTACTTAATTGATCATCATAAAATTTTCAAGAAATATTTTTGATATATTAGAAAAGATTAAAAAATGTTTGCATGTTTTAAGCCATGCATCTGCACGTGCAGACAAAATTTTACATCATTTAACTTATCGTTATGAAACTTTCAACATTTAATGTTTATACAATGATAATCATTTTAAGCTATAACCTATATAAAACCTATTATATAGTTTTAAATTTCAACAGATAAGTTACATTTTATAGCCGATAACCTTTTCTAATATATCAAAAATATTTCTTGAAAATTTCATGATGATCGGTTAAGTAATAAAAGTGTAACAAGCACACAAACAAACCTCACATTCACATTTATAATATTAGTTAGGATACGGATGTAATGATTTTGCATCAATTGAAAAATTCACTACACTTTGAAACTATGCTTTGTTACATTATTAGTATAAGGTATTCTCCCTAATAAAGTGCTTAAGTTTTATAACCAAGCAGTTTGTAATTTCTAAACTATTTTACTGAATGTAGCTTTTGCCTTTTTTTTCTCCCATCATATAATTTCAAGTAAAATTCTATTCTATTATCTCGGAGGGTTATTATGTGCAAATTTGGTTATTCCTGATTTAGCAATACAGTATTTAGTTCTTTTAAAAAGCTTTAAAATTAACACCTAAACAATTTTACACTTGTTATTCTTGTTTAATCTTTCAACACTAAATCTGTATTGTTTAATGAAAATATGAATTTTTTTATTTAATTTATTTAATGTAT